>OZ010583.1:125812428-125902428 GCA_963932145.1 Acanthosepion lycidas
AGTAGTTTCGACATTAGCATGATGTCATCATCAGGATGTTTTTTTTTTTATCTAAGATACATTTTTTACCGTTTTCAGATATCTGGTGGAGTAAATTGCGTCATGGTGCTCTTTTTATTACAGACTGTACTTAAATGACCCTACTATACTGCGCAATCAGCAACATCAGAAAGAAATAACGGACATTCACGGATATTAAAAATATATAATGGTGAAAATTTACCCATCGCACACTATAGATATATCTCCTGTTAATTCCCCTCTGAAAGTTCTCTACTCCCTTAACCAGGTGATGAACTCATAATCTTTGGGTCCTGTCATTGGATCTAATTAACGACTTTATCCACTGTGCCATGTGTCCTTGAGAACAACTGTGTATGAATTTCAGGCTATTATTTTTGTAACAGGGTTCATATTGCAATTTTTGTTGTTATCATTGAATTTTTTTTACCAGAGCTCATATTGCAATTTTTGTTGTTATTATTGCTTTTCTCTGTCACTCCTTATTACTGGTCCCCATATTGCAAATAGTCTAAATGAATCTCTGCGTGCGAGTGTACAGGTCTGTGTTGACGGTCAAGAAGGCTATCCATTGTATTGATCTGTGGTCAGTGTGACAGTGATGAACTTCCTGATTTTATATATTTAATTATTTAATGTAATGTAACTATATCAATTGTACATCTAATCTTGAATAATTTGAAACATATTCATTTTATTTTTCGTCAGTCCTATACATATATGAACACATATATTCACGCACATATATGGAAATATTTTCGCAGGGGCTTAACATTTGATTAAAGCAATGAAACAAACACATTAAAACGACATTAAAAACAAATAAGAAACCATTCATAACAAAATATAGGGTAACAAAATATATTAAATACGGCCCATTATACAGAGACCAATATAGAATAATGGCACTTGGAGTGACGATTACACTGAAGCGTGAAACAAAACTCCATGCAATGTTGATTCCTCTGCACATATCTATCTATCTATCTATCTATCTATCTATCTATCTATCTATCTATCTATCTATCTCCGTCTGTTCATATCTATGTACGTATCTACCTCAGTTTGCTCATATCTATCTATCTATCTATCTATCTATCTATCTATCTATCTATCTATCTATCTATCTATCTTCGTCTGTTCATATGTATGTATGTATGTATGTATGTATCTATCTATCTCAGTCTGTTCATATCTATGTATGAATCTGCCTCAGTTTGCTCATATGTGTCTATCTATCTGATTATGTTCATACCTATGTATGTATCTACCTCAGTTTGTTCATATCTATCTATCTATCTATCTATCTATCTATCTATCTATCTCCGTCTGTTCATATCTATGTACGTATCTACCTCAGTTTGCTCATATCTATCTATCTATCTATCTATCTATCTATCTATTTATCTTCGTCTGTTCATATGTATGTATGTATGTATGTATCTATCTATCTATCTCAGTCTGTTCATATCTATGTATGAATCTCCCTCAGTTTGCTCATATGTGTCTATCTGATTATGTTCATACCTATGTATGTATCTACCTCAGCTTGTTCATATCTATCTATCTATCTATCTATCTATCTATCTATCTATCTATCTATCTTCGTCTGTTCATATGTATGTATGTATGTATGTATCTATCTATCTCAGTCTGTTCATATCTATGTATGAATCTGCCTCAGTTTGCTCATATGTGTCTATCTATCTGATTATGTTCATATCTATGTATGTATCTACCTCAGTTTGTTCATATCTATCTATCTATCTATCTATCTATCTATCTATCTATCTATCTATCTCCGTCTGTTCATATCTATGTACGTATCTACCTCAGTTTACTCATATCTATCTATCTATCTATCTATCTATCTATCTATTTATCTTCGTCTGTTCATATGTATGTATGTATGTATGTATCTATCTATCTATCTATCTCAGTCTGTTCATATCTATGTATGAATCTCCCTCAGTTTGCTCATATGTGTCTATCTGATTATGTTCATACCTATGTATGTATCTACCTCAGCTTGTTCATATCTATCTATCTATCTATCTATCTATCTATCTATCTATCTATCTATCTCAGTCTGTTCATATCTATCCCAGTCTGTTCATATCTATCTCAGTCTGTTCAAATCTATCTATCAATATATCTATCTTTGTTCACATTTATCTGAATTTTTTTCAAATCTATCTATTTATCTATCTCAGTTTATTCCTATGTATGTATATATGTTTCTATCTATATTTCTCAGACTGTTCATATCTATGTCAGTATGTCCCTATCTATCTATTTATCTTGAACGTCGAATTTTTTTGTGTTAGGAGAAGTTTCGCACAACACTGCAAGCAACTACAAACCAAAACATTGACCAAAAGTATAGTCATGGCTTTATGTAGCCTCGTCACATTGAGATTTCTATACAGATCACATGCATGGATTATTCAGAAATATTTAAACTGCCAGCTGATTTTACGATCTCAAAATCATTGCTCGCGACTTGCGATGTTCCTCTTGCTGACAATTCCATATTCTCTTAAAACTGACTTTTAGGTATTTCCTTTTGCATATTGTCTAGGAATCCTGCGGTTTCATTTCGCATTTACCAGCAACAGCATCAGATGCATATCCCATCTTGTTAAAGCTGTGTCTTTCAATAATTAACCTTGGTAATACTTGTAACAGGATAACCGCGAGGTAAAAGATAAATAAATTTGGTCAGAAGACACAACCTTGTCTAACGCTCCTCTTATATCGGACGATACTAATATAAGTTCTGATTTATTCTCATACCTTTCTTAAATGAACCAAGTTTTCCATTAGTTCAAAGAATTCTTTGTGTTGTACCTTATCAAACGCATTTGCATAATCTATAAAACAAATATCCTTCTGCATATTGAGCATTTTTGACATACTAGCATAAATCTTACGTTCCTTGTTACAAAAAGATATTTGAAAGCCGAAATTTTATTTTGAAGAATGTTCCAACGTGTCAAATATAGTTTACCCAATTTCAAAATAGTCCATGGTTGGTCAATTAATTTTTAACAAAAAACAAAAAAAAAAGAATTTATATTTTTACTAAAAATTTACCCAGAAGTTCGAGAGAAACCAGGGAAGATTACTGTTCAAATATTCACCTCAAGTTGGTGTTCCCAGGTCCACCCTGTGCCGGGGTGGTAGCATCCGTTAGGGTTCCAACTATAGGTAAATAGTTAGCCACCGAACTGGGGTCAAAATACGATTTAAGTGTAAAACTAGATTTTAATAGCAGAAATACTTTGTAAAAAAAAAAGAAAAAACAAAATTACAAGCATCACATTTTTGTAAAAATGTTATTACCAGCTATCAATTTTTGAAGAAACAATGTTACCAGAAATTAAAAATTTTCTCGCCATTAAAGAACCCATTGACTTTGATATTCTGTAAAACAAACGGAAACCAAATCTAAAAGAAAGAGAAAAAATATTAGACTTTTAAATTTAATTCATATTTAAAATCGGTCCAAGTTATTGGAACACCTTTTATAAGATGAGCATGATTCAAAAAGAAAATAATGAAACATCCTAAAAGAAAATTGAAAAATATTTTCACCAACTTTGTTCTTTTCATAATTTTCATGCGTGCATTCTAATTTAAAAAAAAAAACAAAAAACCTTTGGCCATATTTCTGATCGTTGCCTAATTTAAATCGCCTTTCAAAGTAGCCAAATTGATGGACACTTTTTAAGACACACATCCGGAATCAATGGATTACACGGTAGTTTGAAAATCCGTTCAGTTCTTTGAATTTTAGGAGACCCTTTTTTAGGCCCAATTCAGCGAAGAGAAATAGTAATATTATAAATCTATTAATGTGGAAAGTAATACTATAAATCTATTAAATTGGATGAATCTATTAACGTGGAAAGTAATAGTATAAATCTATTAAATAAGCAAGTAATAGTATAAATCTATTAAAGTGGATAGTAATGGTATAAATCTATTAAAGTGGAAAGTAATAGTATAAATCTATTAAAGTGGATAGTAATGGTATAAATCTATTAAAGTGGAAAATAATAGTATAAATCTATTAAATTGGAAAGTAATAGTATGAATCTATTAAATAGGCAAGTAATAGTATAAATCTATTAAATAGGAAAGTAATGGTATAAATCTATTAAAGTGGAAATTTACACAAATATCAAGTAAACAGTCTGATTAAATATCTTAGTCTACCGCTGATTCTCTCAAAGTTTCTGCTTTTATTCAAAAGCAACCATTCCTTTGTTATTCTTCGTTTACATCTGACCCTAGCGCCAGTGACGATGTCTATAGATGGTGCATTCCATCACTTTCTAGATATGGTTGCAAAAATAGAAGAAGCAACAAAATGAAACCTATTTCTGAATAATTGACTCTTTATTGTGATATTACGCCAGAATGCATTATTGTGAATAAATTAGACAGGGTCGACTAGTTAATTAAATAGTAAAATATTTTACACTGTTAATAATAGTTAGCATTCGTTTAGTTCTGATATTGACGTAACATAGTCGTCTACTGAGTCTGTACTTACTCTCGTACGGATTGAACCCACAATTACCTAGCCAACAAAATCCACGCCATTACATCTAAGCTCTTGTTTATCAATCTTTCTACCCTTGTTCCACCTTTGAAATAATTTTCATATCTCAGGGAATCCCTGCATGAAATTCTTATATACCATTATTAATATCTATCTCTGGTATTTTTACAACAATCCACTTGGTAATCATAATGTATGGACCATCGTATATGCGTGTATGAGGCACTCAATGACACACGTATCCAGCACTTACTGGTCCTAAACAGTGAAGACAGTTTCACACTGACGCCATATAGAAATCGCGAAAAATTATTCTTTACTGATCATTATACTTTTAAATAATATATGAGATAATAGCCTTTATTATACTGACAAATGATTTTCCAACAATACGCCGTACATGTATCGTAAAATTACGAATATGAAATGAATAAAAAATTAATCAAATTTGCTTTAACCTATTTATCACTGTTTATCGCGGAACATCTAGCGACCTCTTGCGAAATCCTAAGGTGCCGGGGACACCGGTTGTGAAACGCTGGTCTAGGATGTAGCGGGAACATTAAAACTTGCGTTTTTATAGGAAAAAAACTGCGGCGACTGTGGCAAATTCGCTGTTAAATTGGCATATTCCCAGATTAATATTTTTCATGTTACAGTATTTATTCTCCGAACAAATGAAGAGGAAAGATGTTATGAAATCTTAGAGAATATATTAAAGGCAAAAGATACGAGATAAGAGATACGTGTCACATCTAAACTACACTTAGAAAATCACCAGACTGAAGGCCAGAGAAGAATAAAGTGTAATAACTTTGATGAATACACACAAACACATCGAATTTATTAGCCGCTATTTTCACCTTTTACTCCTGCCACACTTTACATACACGTGATTCCCAACTGATCACCGAAGTTAAGCAACGTAAAGCCCGGTCAGTGATTAGAATGCCTACTGCTTGAAAATACCAGGTTATGTAAGCTTGGATGTTTGGTTGGTGCAATGAATAACCGCTGGAAATTGTTAATCGGAAAACTGATTTGCAATTCTTTTGCGTTCGTTATACTCATTTAAGTTCAAAAACCTTTGGGAAATGTATGAATTCCCCACGTTACACCCATCTGTGGGTTAATTAGTAAGACTTGTATCACTAAATAAAATAATTTAAAATCTAAAAAATATCTTCTAGCTTTAAATAACTTGGAAATGTTTGATAACACGTAAAAACGAATCAGTTTTTCAATTAAGCTAGCAGCAAGAGAAATGAAACATGTTGACTAGTCTGGATTTTAGGGGATGTCCATATGTAAAATGACCCATCAGTATTGACATGTGTTTGCCACATAGATGAAGTAACACATTGAACCCTATTTCTGATAAGTGACTCTTATTGGGATCCTATTCCAGGATATACTATTGTGAATAAATTAGACAGGATCGACGAGCTAATTAAATACATGAATATTTTACATAGTTAATAATAGTTATCATTCGTTCGCTTCGAATATTGACCCAACATAATCTTCTTACGCCAATCAATCATATTAAGTCTTTGTTAGTCAAGTAACTATCTGTAATCAACTAATATTTTATCATTATCTAGCCACCGTATTCCAATGGTGATTGTAAAATTCAGCGTTGAGTCCAGGATGAAAAATTATGCCATGCCTTATTTATTATTTAATCAACGGGACTTTGATTAATACTCAAGAACTCTTTTGTTTCGATTTCCTACTAATTTCAATAAAATAATATTAGATAAATAGTTATCATATACAGTGTGCCGGGTATCTTCAAATTCAACCGATCCGACTTTATTGAAACAACGGAATCTTGATTAAATTTTAAAGAATAATGTTTGTTTTTTTTTTAATTTATTTACTAATTTCAACTTCTTATTGAAAACTGTGTCGTATTTGGTTTTGTATTTGTTCACAAAAATCTCTGTAAAAATGGATCGGCTTTTGGGCAGTTTTTGTGATAAAACAAAAAACAAAAAATAGTTTCGAATAAAAAAATCAACCGAAAGACAATGCAATAAAGAAAACACAAATAGTGTAATTACTTCATTTCAGTTTCTTAAAATAACTTGAAATCATGACTAGCGTTGCCATTTCTAGGCAGTCAACAAGAGATCGTAGATAGAGTCGAATTCAAAAATGGTAATGGTCGTTTAAAACTGGAGATTCTGTCCAAATGATTATAGCAAATTGGCTAAACTGTCTTACAAACATTTCTAGACTCCGTCAATGCAGGATGTAAGTTCGATACTTGATCTAATTCGATTATTTATCACGCGTTCGTGCAGTCAAAATGGGGAAAGTTTAAACATATTTTGCAATAAATGGCTTTAAATATTTAAGTGGAAGTTTTTCATGGCTCATTAAATTATCGGCATGCCATTTTGAGTAATTTTCCTTCAATGTATATGTGTAACTTGACGGTTACTTGACAATTAACACGCCACTGTGGTTTCCAAGATACCCTGTAATTAGCAAAGATTTTACAAGTAGATGAGTATTTAAGTTGTAGTAGGAAGATTATGTAGTTTCAATCTATAATCAGTTACTCGAAACTAGTGCCATTTATTTGCACCTTAGCCAACAACCGAACCTGAAGAGAACAAATATAAAAAAAATATTGGACGTGGCCTCTTCCAGTGACCCATTTCATTGTTGGTGTTCCATGCTTTGTAAATCTCCTTTATGATATCTCTCAAGAAATCTTTGTATCCATCTCGTTAATTAAAACATCGCAAATCGCACTGCGTTATCACTTACTTTAACCCTGTACAACCTGTTGCATTTTACTCGCAAATGATAGTGGCGCAAGCAAGTAAAAACACTTTATTTATCAAGGGAATTCGAGGGAGAAATTAGTCGGAATTGTAAACCAACAATCAAAAGTATCACGGAAAACATCAATGTTATTTTTTCTTACTCATTATCTTTTTTTACCCTGCTTTGTTGCTAAAATAGAATCGACTCTTCATCCATTTGAGCAATGATTATGAGCAAATTGCAGCAATGAGAATTTTCCAATAATAGTTTAAATATTCACATATTCTAAAAATCCGCGTCCTGGGCAAGACGATAAACTACATCCAAAAGCAAGATCTCTTAGGAGGCTTTGAGAAGCGTGGAGCCACATCTTAATTGCTGGTGTTCCCAGGTCCACCCTGTTCCGAGGTAGTAGCACCTGTTAGGGGTCCAGATATGGGTAAATAGTTAACCCCCAAACTGGACTCAAAACACTATGAAAGTGTAAAAATATGTTTTTATACAGACATACGATTTTGTAGAAAAAAAAAATTACCACCAATAAGAAAAAAAAACTATTACCAGCAATATAAATCTGTCGGTATTAAATAACCCATGGAGTTTGATATGCCGTAAAACTAATCAAACCAAACCAATCTAAAAATCCAATTCATCTATTATTAGATGTAATATTTTGACCAAGTACAAAATATCGCATGTTCCCTGAGCAGGGGATAAATATCGCCAAGTAATACAGCCTTGCTCCCTGAACATTAAAATGAGGTTGATTTATTTCTTCTGACACGAAGACAATTTAATGGGTCAAAGTGAATGTTAATATGCTTATATTGATGTTTATTTTAATGTGTTTGATTCTTCTCTCCGGGCATATTCTACTTCTACAGTTATGTGATCCTGAGAGAACTAGAAGTCCTACCAGGATTCATTAGTGGCGGCCATAATATTTGCGACGTAAGATCTGCAGAAGGAACATTGGGTAGACTACTTTGGAAACTACATGCACTCCGATAGAAGGCAGTCAAAGAAACTGAAATTTAAGGAATAATGATAAATGGTTAAAAAAAACAGAATGCATGCTGGTCAGTCTGAGTGAATAATGCGACGTTTTGGAGGGACAAGTAAAAACAAGTAGAAAAATGTAAATATCTAGGAAGTGATTAAAAAAGGATGGAAAATGTGAGATAGAGATCTGGGGATGAATTGGATAGAGAAAGAAGCCTTCTAAAAGATAAGCAAAGTATTAAGAAATTGGAAATATTTTCAAAAGAACAAGAAAGAGTACTGCACACTTTATCTAATAGAAATCCTCGTATACGATAGTCAATTCTGGAATGTCTTTTCAGATAAAGAAGAGACTTGACTTAAAAGAAATATGGTTCTACAAAAGTATATAGAAAATAATTTGGTCCGAAAATATGAACAACATTGCAATTTTAGCGAAAATGGTAACAAAAACAACATTTATAAACATTTCGAAACATTCTTGAAGCATGTAACACTCACAGGACATATTGATGTCAAAATGGACAGAGGGAATACTGAATAGAATATGTAACGAGCTTGTGTAAATGGCTTAAAATGGATGAGAACGAAAACAAAATTAACTAAATGTTACAAAAACAAGAAGCCATGACCTCCTGTTAAGCTGTCATAATCCGTAATAAAGAATCGAACTCACATCTTGCAACTTTCTGGAGTTTTTTTTTTCATGGGGGACTGCTGAATCATTTATGTTGCAATGAATTCGACAGCATCCGCATGTTTAATCTTTTGTCATTATTTATTTGAAATCGAATCTATCCTACGATCTATTATTGACTACCTACAAACGGCGACCACAGTCATACTTTCAAGCTATTTTAAGAATCTGAAATGAAGTAATTACACTATTTGCGTTTATTTTGTTGCATTGACTTTCTATATTTTTTTTAACTTTCATCACAAAAACTGCCAAAATGTTCATCCATTTTTACAGAGATTTTTGTGAACAAATACAAAACCAAATACGACACAGTTTTCAATAAGAAGTTGAAATTAGTAAATAAATTAAAAAAAAAAAAAAAAACATTATTCTTTAAAATTTAATCAAGATTCCGTTGTTTCAATAAAGTCGGATCGGTTGAATTTGAAGATACCCGGCACACTGTATATGATAACTATTTATCTAATATTATTTTATTGAAATTAGTAGGAAATCGAAACAAAAGAGTTCTTGAGTATTAATCAAAGTCCCGTTGATTAAATAATAAATAAAGCATGGCATAATTTTTCATCCTGGACTCAACGCTGAATTTTACAATCACCATTGGAATACGGTGGCTAGATAATGATAAAATATTAGTTGATTACAGATAGTTACTTGACTAACAAAGACTTAATAAGATTGATTGGCGTAAGAAGATTATGTTGGGTCAATATTCGAAGCGAACGAATGATAACTATTATTAACTATGTAAAATATTCATGTATTTAATTAGCTCGTCGATCCTGTCTAATTTATTCACAATAGTATATCCTGGAATAGGATCACAATAAGTGTCAATAATCAGAAATAGGGTTCAATGTGTAAACCAGATATGAAACCTGATGGGCTAATTTACATATCGACACCCACTATTATCCAGACTAATCAAGATAGGTCATTTCTCTTGCTACTAGCCTAATTGATAGGCTGATTCGTTTTTATGGCTTATCAACCCTTCGCAAGTTATTTAAAGGTAGAAAATATTTTTAGATTGTAAGTTATTTTTATTTAGTGATACAAGTCTTACTAATTAACCCACAGATGGGGGAACCGAGGCGACTTCATAAATTTCCCAATGGTTTTTGAACTTAAATGAGTATCACGAAAACAGAAGAATTGGAAATCGGATTTTCGATTAAAAATTCCGAATCAATAGCCATTACACCAACCGCATATCTATGCTTACAGAACCTGATATTTTCAAGTAGTAGTCAATCTAAGAACTGACTGGGCTTTACGTTGCTTAACTTCGGTGATCAGTTGGGATTCACGTGTATGTAAAGTGTGACAGGGGTATAATGTGAAAATAGCGGCTAATAAATTTGATGTGTTTGTGTTTACGCATCAAAGTTATTACCCTTTATTCTTCTCTGGCCTTCAGTCTGGTGATTTTCTAAGTGTAGTTTAGGTGTGATACGAGGCCAAACGTAACCATCGCCTTTAATATATTCTGTAAGTGTAAAGGATTCTAGACAATCTTTCCTCATCATTTCATCTGACATAAAAATTATTAATCTGGAAATGAGCCAAGTTTAACAGCAAATCTGCTACAGTCACAGCAAAGTTGTCTATAAGAACCCAAGTTTTATGGTTCCTGCTCTAGCCTAGATCAATGTTTCACACCCGGTATTCCCCGGAACCCTAGGATGCCGCAAGAGATCGCTAGGCTTTCCGCGAGAAACAGTCATAAATAGGTTAATGCAATTTTGAGTAATTTTTCTTTAGTTTTATGTTCGTAATTTTCGAAAATTCTTAGTCATTATAATAAAGACTACAGACTCTTATATTATTTAAAGTTATAATGATCAGTAAAGAATGATTTAGCGATGTCTATATGGCGTCACCGTGAAACCACCTTCAATGGTAATCTGTAAGTGTCGGATTCATGTGCGACTCAATCGAGGGCAGGGTGTATACACGGTGTCCATATATTATGTTAACCAAGCGCACTGCTTAAAAATATAAGAAATAGATATTAATAATGGCATATAATAATTTTATGCGGGGATTCCTTTAAAGTTGGCACGTGGGTAAAAATTTGAGAAACGCTGGCTTATTTATGGCGCGGATTCGTGATCTTGTTGGTTTAGTAATTGTGAGTTCAATCCCTAGGAAGGGAAGTACAAACTCAGTAGAAATAGCACAAGCAATAACTTCCGTAAATTTGTCCCGTTTCTTTCAGGGTGTAATTTTTCAGGTTTCTCATCTACAAATTATATATTTAAAAAATAAAACATACTTTTAACCTGTAGGTATAAAACTATGTACAAAATATCTGTAGTTAAAAGCATAAAATTACGTACAAAATATTTAGATTTCGACATTAAATAACCCATAGAAGTTGATATGCCGCTAAACAAAATCAACCAACCTACAATACATATTTCTAGTGAAATTACCAGCAATACTTATTTAAAGCAAAATGACCAACAATACTTTACATTTGTAGTTGATGGCATACAACTGTGTTCAGAATATATTTACTTGATGCTATCATATTGTGTTGAAAATATATAGATTTCAGCATTAAATAACGCATAGAGGTCAATATACCGCTAAACAAAATCAACCAATCAAAGCTCTAAAGGTCTTATCTGGAGGAAATAGGGAATATAGCTTGTTATAACATTTGCCATGGGAATAGCGATTAAGTGGCGATTAGCTTACGACGTTTTGTCTATGGGAAATAAACAAGGCTTTTAAAAGCTTCTGAAATCTGTCAAGCCGGAAAAGTGATATCTTGGCAGTTCTAGTCCTGATATAACAGCAATACTCCATTTTTTATTCGTGTCTGGCCAGTAGTGACATCCTATTTGTGCGCCCGAACCGATTCTTAAGATTATAAAAGCTTAGAGAATTGGTTGTTGGATTATCCGAAAATAATCTTATATATTAATAGCCGATATATAATAGCTAAAATATAACTAATACCGTTTTTGTAAGTTCTGCGGAGGCTAAAAGTTGGTTTTCTGCGAAGAACATAATTTATTCTGACAAAAGAAACTGGCTTCAAGCTAAACATGTGGCAAATCTTTTAGTCTTCCATTGGATCTTTGGGACTGCAGTGATTCCGTTCGAATGTGGCTAAGAAACCATAACACAGCTGACGACACTAGAATAAAAAAGCATCATACTTCTGAATAGAAATAGCTTTTGAAACCTGTCAAGCCAGAAAAGTGAGATCTTGGCAGTTCTAGTCCTGATATAGCAGCAATACCCGATTTTTTATTCGGATCTGACCAGTGGTGATTTCCTATCGGCTTGTATAAACCGATTCTTAAAATTATAAAATATTTAGATTTCGGTATTAAACAACCCATAGAGGTGTTGATAAACCGCTAAACAAAATCAAACAATCAAGGATGCTTCTCTGACCACTTCAGTATTAACCTCTTCTAATCTAGTCTCAACCGTTATCTACATAAAACGACCTCATTCAGTATTCTTCAATTATGAGTGGTTCTTGGGTCCTGTAATACGTGAACAACATTAAACAAAAAAAAAGATCCCTATACATGAAGAGTATAATGAAAATGTAGTGGTTCCCGATAAATATATATATATATATATATATATTCGAAGGCGTCTGACACCAGTATTGTTCAACGGCGTTACTATAGTTGTATCTGCGATTACAAAGTCTCTACTACAACGAGCATTTACGAAAGTGACAACGAGTATTCGTTGCCATTACAAAAGTTTCAAACGAATGTTCATTGCCATCACAAAACAAAAAATACAAAGGATTCAAATTAAAATAAAGCATCTACCCTTTCTTTTAAAACCCTTATCTCTTTCTCTCTCTCTCTCTCTCAATTTCTCTTTCTATACTTCTTTCAACTAACGAGAAGTTAACCTTCAAATAAAAAGAGAGGAAGAAAAAGAATAGATTGAACCTGGCTTAAAAACACCGGAAGTTTTTGAGAACAGTATACACATTTATGACTGAAAACTAACTAAAATGAAAAAGAACAGATAGCCGGAAAATAAAATAAAATAATTTTGGCCACTCAAAAATAAAATGATACAAATAGTCTTTTGATGTTAGCCAGAACCAATGATCGCACCAGAGCCCCGGAGCCTGCTCAAAATATATAAGCTGACACCCGTGAGCTAGGATCAAATGGGACGTCGATATTGGCAACAAAAGATGTTGCTGATGATAAACCGGCCATGTGTGACGAATGAAGAATAGTTAAGAGCTCATCTTCTTATGACATTTTTCTCCTGCTTGGGGCAGAAATAAAAACACAATAGATTGACACTAACATATTTCTAATATGATTAATACCTCTATTACCAATATCCGACTTATAAACGAATAGTTTTTGACACCGAATATCAAAGAACTCATTATAATGGAAATAAATTCAAAAATCTTTGACTATCCTCGTCATTACAGTTCGTTTTTTTATGTTTCCGAACCATATCCCTAAGTATATCAATCGACTATAACCACAAGAACAATATAAATCTGCATATTAAAGAAAAGTTTCAGTTTGAAAGACTCGGAAGATTTCCAGGAAAGACAAAAACATGAAGACGGTTGGAGTGGACAAAGGCGGAAACGTTTTGATGGCAACAACAGAGATGACGGCATTAGTCCTACTGCAAATAATGTAAGTCTTAATTTATAGTTGAACTACGGCTACGTACAGATCTTTTCGCGCAGTCACTGAGGAGACATACATTCACATCCGGTCAATCCTCACTAAACACTTCCTTATAAGTAATAAGTATGTTACTAATATTTTTCGTGGAATTCTATTGGATTAATTTAGCATCTGTGGTGATTAGTTATCCTTGCGATAATCTTACGCGTCTTTGATTGGGTCTTTATTTTGTCGAGCCATAAATGAAAGGAAATATGAAAACGCACACACGCTCAGGAAACAAACAAATGAAAAGGACAGGCTTTAAATACAAAAAATAAGAGTATAATAAATCACATTAAAATAAAGGCATTATATAATTCGTAAATCCATGAGACAAAATCTATTAAGATGAGTCATAAGTAACTTTAGTTTTTGGTTTTATTTGGTTTAGCTTGTATTACGGTATATCAAACATCAATGTGTTATTTAAAGCCGACAACATTTTTATTGCTGGTAATATATTCTTATTTCTTCAAAAATATATTGTTGGCAATATTATTTTTTTCAGAAATGTATTACTGGTAATAATCATTTTCTTAAAAAAATGTATTGCCGGTAATAATTTTTCCTCCGAGAAATTGATTGCTGGTATAAAACTTATTTTTTTACATTTTCATAACGTATTGACCCCAGTTTGGAGGAAACTATTTGCCCATAGTTGGAGTTATTACAAGTGCTACCACCCCTGGTCAGGGTGAACATGTGTACACAAGCAATTGGTTCCACGCTCCTTAAAACCTCTTGATCAGAGATCTTGCTGTCGGACGTAGTTTACCTTCTTACCCGGGACGCGGATGTAGTTTATTGTCTTACCAAGGTTGCTTCAATTTTATTCTACAAAAAAATGTAAGGATGCTATTAGATTTTATCCAAATATATTCACTATTATTTACAATGACATGTCGCCACTTAGGCAGCATTTTGATACTACTTGAGTAGAGTGTCACAGATTTTGATGTAAAAAAAATCACAAATCAGTTGACTTTGGTTTTCATTACAGACATTTATCTTCACAAAGCTTTTTGCATCGATTGACAAATGTTAGTATCCAGTATTCTTGCTGAGGATAAAAATATTTTTTTTTATTGACGAGCATAAGGTGCTTTTCGATCAAAATTTTTGTGGGCACATTGCAGCTGCTGGACATATAAATGTACATTTAGTATTTCGTTGCCTTTAAACAACGAGTAATATCCTGAAAATCCGACAACACGCACATTACCTTTCTTTCATGGAGGGGGTTTGTTAAGATTTATACTTGTCACTCGTTTACCTTTGTCGAGGAACATTGTTATATGGAACCCATTTTATGGCCGGTTATGATTTCTTTAAGGAACAGTTTATTTGTCTTTTGTGGAGTATCGCTGGTTCTTATGGGTTTGCCTTTTCGCTAAGAATGTATTGAACCAAAATTCCGAGTTTGCTGGCTTTCCATTTATTCTAAGTTACGTCATATCTTACTATTGTGGCGTGTTTAATATATTTGTTAATTCCTGTCAAATATGCCGTTGATGATATTTCATTAATGAACTAACATCTTCATCATCAAAGTGTCATTCTGATTCATTTCCCAATGGCATTTCTCTTGAACGAAACTTTGAAAACTAACTTCGTATTTGGAGATCTCTTATAACTTCTTGACTTTAAACACTACAATTTTTTACCAATTAATTTAGGGCTTCACAATCAAAGTGTCATTCTTATTTCAACTGCCGTGTCACTTCAGGAAGTTGGCGATTATGGATCTCCACAACTTCCTGTCCTTTGTAGTCCCCCAACAATATTTGTCTCTCTCCTGTCTGTCCTAATCCCTCTTCTGCTAACCGTTTACGCAAGATCATTAAGTTGGGAATATACTTTCCTCTGTCCTTCTTCCTTTCAACATGTCATGCGAATGTTATATTTTCCAAGCATTCTTTTCCCTTTATGCGCCCGAGGTATTTCAATTGTCCCTTTCTGATTCTAACTATGAGGATCTATTTTGTCTTCATTTTCTCGAAAACTTCGTCGGTGATTGTATGTTCAATCTATGGCATACTCGGCATTTCTCTGTAAAACCATATCTTTTTGATAAGTCTCTTCTTCATCTGTGAAGAGCTTGTCCAGAATCCATTGACATATAAGAGAACCAATATTGCATAATCTTCCAGGACTCGTTCTTTTGTTTCTAACGAAATTTTCATCCTTCGAAATACTTAGTTCACTTGCAGTTGGCATTTGGATTATGTCACGTAAATACACTTTCAGTCCGTCCATTAGTGGCGTTAAGAATTGTATTCTTTAGTCAACTACGTACACTGTTACTGCTGTGCAAAAAATAAGTTATATTAATGTACACCAAATGTATTCATAAATAAGGTTAGCAGTTGGATTTTTTTTAACTTAATCATTTCATCTCAGGCAAGGCAATAAAGCCACTAAGACGTAAGAGGTTACTGAGTGTTAAAGTGTATGAGATGAAAAAAAAACCTATTAAGGAGAGAGGATAATAAAAGAATAAGAATTAAAAAGACAGAAGATAAAGATTGTCAGAGCATTTCATCTTTTGAAGATCAAAGTTAATTGAGAAGCATATAAATTAGGGTAGTCTCTATCCATTTTAACTGGAAAATCATGATACCTAGCTGCCAGTCTAGTAATACATTCGTCATTACAATTCGATATTAATTAAAACGTTACCTAAAAAACCATAAATTTTCTTTTTTTTCCATGTAACATAGGCAGCAACTGTCTTCTATTTATGTAACTTATTGCAGTTAACAGCATTTGTCTTTGTTTAAGAAGACAATTGTTTGACCATACTCTCAGCCAAGCCCTGTAAAGTGCCATTTATGAGATATTTTGTCGAAATATGGATGATGGGATAGTATCCAGGGAATAAATGACTTATACTATTGTGGAATTAACAAAAAGTAACATTTACCAATACACGTACTCATGGGCTTTGAAGAGGAACAGTGGAAAGTTAACTCTTTTAACAGATTTTTTTTCATATTGTTTTGTGAGTTCTAGTTTACTAGATGCTCAGCTTTGTGCCCTTGCTCAAAAAATATTAAACATCCTTGATATTTACCAGAGAAGGAAAGTTACAAACCTATCGTTATTTTATAGCTATTTTTATAGCAACCGTTCGAATGAGTTCCAGTAATTATTTCAGAAGTTTACAGCTAAGACACGCCTTCTTATTCCCTAGGTGTCGAATCACCCTCATTTTTACTGAATCTTCTGGAGAACATTTCCAACAAATACTACGCTGGGAAACAGAATCCCATGTGAAAACTTCCTTGATGGGTACACTCTTAAGCTTTTTTTCAAATCAAGGGTCTTATTTTTATTATCTTCACTTCCTACTACCTTATTTTTCATTCATAAGACCTTATTCAGTAGACATCTACCTTGCGTGTCTCTGGAGCCTTACCACGAGTGAACTCTAATAAATAAGAAGGTATGTTAGCGACATCGAATTTAAGACTAAAATGTACGTTACTGTGGGTCGTTTAATTTTACGGTATTAATGCACTTTATTTCATTACGATTTCTTGATTGTGAGGAGCATCCAGTTAGAATCGAACTCACTAATCAGTTGTAATAGTCACCAAGACTTGTTTCGGTAACCAATATACAACACCGAGACACCAGCCATAAGCGTTGTGAGTTCAACCGTCACGCCAAGCTTTGCGCCTAATAAAGTTATGCTTTCTACTATAACGGTAAATTGTTAGCAAATCTAATTCTGGCCCGCGGTCTGCAATGTTTGAGAAACGGGTTTGGTAATTGCATCTTATCTTACCAAAGCGCTGCCAAGTTCTCTGTAATTTAAAACACCGAAAAAAGAAACGGAACCAAAAAGGTAAAGAATTCTTCTGTCGCTGTTCATTAGCAAGTCCAATATTTAACGTTCTTGAACACTTTGATTCCGCTTCCATTTTAAGGCATTGATGTTTTGGCTTTCAATTTAACTATTTACTAATTATTATTATTACTAACAATAATAAGAATAAGAATTACTAATAATTGTAGATTTGATTATGTCATGTCATATTTTTTCTCTTTCCTTTTCTTTCACTCGTGTTTATTTCATCTTTTTTTTCTTTTTTGTTTCTTACATTGTTATTTTTTATTTTTATTCCATTATTTTTTTTTCTGTTTTAAAGATTTCATCTATATCTCTACTTTCAGCTACTTGTAGGCTTTTTTTCCCTTTTCACTTTCTTCATTTTCTTACAGTTAATATCTCATATTTTCACCTTTTCCTCTTATATTTTTTTTTTGAACTTTCCTTTAGCACAAGTTTATTTCCGTTGCCTTTTACTTGTTTAATCTTTCAGTTTCTTTTTCCTTATTTCTCTTTGCCCTTTTCTTTTTTCTCACTCCACTTTTGCATTCCTTTTCCTAATCTTGATAATATTTTTCTTTTTGAAATCTGTTGCGTTTCTTAACTTTTTTCTTTCGTCTTCACCTTTTTTCAATTTTCTCACCATTTTTTTTTTCTTCTGCTTCGTCGTTTATTTTATACCGATTAAAATTTTGTTTTATTTCACTTTCTTTCCTGTTTAATTTTTAATTCTTTCTTTTCGGTTATTCTTGCTCTTCACAATCGAGTTTTCATTTCCCATCATTCCATTCTTTGATTTGCTTCAATATCTTTCGCTCATTCTTCGTTTCATTCTACTAATTATTTTTTCCCTAACCTTATACTTTACCTTTCTATGTATTATTTTTCTTTTCGTTAGATTTATTTTTTCTTTCCACTTCTTGGTGTTGTCTTTACTTTTTTTATTAACTTTTTATTCACACTTCTTAAACATTTCCAAAAAATCTATTATTCTTTCTGTTATGTTCACTTTGTATTTTCTTTAATTTTTTTCCTCTCCTGTTTGCGTTTTTTACCCCAGTTTCTGCTTTCTTTCAGGCTAAAAATGTAACGCTTTGTGACAAAAAACAAAAAAAGAACAACCCACTCATACTTCTCCACCATCACAAAAGAATGATGTTGACACTGAAAATGGCCGCCGTTGAGAGTGAGCCTCGTTCTCAATACGCTTGGACTAATATTACCTTTTGCGTCAAATAGAGTAGAAAACCATACGACGACGATCACTTGGGTAACGATTTGCCGTCTCATTTCTGATTCGTTCTTCACTTTGGCTGTCTTGCAAAAATAATATTAGAAGAGGCAAATATTTATACAATGGGTTCAATAATGGAACACTTGACTTTTCAGACAAGAGAAAAAAACAATATCTCCTCACTAAACTCCTGGTTGGAATTGATTTTCAGCCTGCCAATATAAAATATGACATTAAAGTCATTTCGTAGCGGTGGGCGAAGATCGCGTTCACATTGTGGTATCGAACAAAACTTTAGATTGTTTATTTAACTTTTTCCCTGACAAGAATACTTGCGTTTTTCTTGTGAAAAAACATTGAAAACCGAAAGTTTAATTGCTTCTTTTAAAAAAAAGTTTTCATCTCTATTAAACTCCACTTATATCTAAGGCCAAATGCATAATATGTGTATTATACGTATAAACTGGTTAAAGTGCGTTAATAATTTAATCCTGTATACACTAATTTAAAACAAGTATATATGCAGATTTCCTTTGTTTTTGTAACAAGGCGCTTAAACTTGAGAATAAATAATGCACGATAGTAAACCAAATTGTCTTACTGAAATGATTTGTACAATAGACACTGCAACTGGAAATAAATTATTTTCATTTCTTTTCCATATTACTATGAAGTAAAATTATTGTTTTTGATTTTTTACTAAGTTTTATACTTGTGGATCCAGTTGACGATGTAAAATAATTGTAAATTATAAATAAATATGTGCATACGACATAAGATTTACCGTAAAATCACGTTGAAACACCTGTTCTTGCTCAATGACCTAAATTAATCGGCGAGAGATTCGGCTAGTACTTAGATGGAGGGTACTCCTACAATAAGAAAGGTTTCCGATTTCAATAATGTACAAATAGTTTATAAGCCGTTAAAATTTAATCAATAAATCAACATCCTATGTATTTTCTTAGTATAATGGACAGACAATATTTCTGTCTGTCCAAGAACGCGTAACTTTTTAAAGAAAAGAGTGACCCAAATTCTTCTCAGAAAAGTTATTTGAATTTTGAATTCTGAAGATTAGGATTTATTTATACTGATGATGCCCGCCCCCAAACACCATTATCTTTAGAGAGGGCAGTAACTGAAAATTCTAAATAGATTCATGAGGTCATAACCCATTTAATATTTTGGGAGTTGGGGGAAGTCCTCTATGTAAATGAGGGCAAATCAGGCCCGACGGAAGATGCGGACCCAGGAGAAAGTCGCTTCGGATTTGAGAGATTGCATCATAAAACAGTCGTCGCTAAAGAACCCACCCGCAATTCCCATGGCCGGAGCGAAAACAAAATCGCGAAACATAATTGAATGCGTGTCTAGTGGTTGTTCATTGCTTTAGCTTTTTCTACAAAAATTCCCAAATCACCATCGGGAAAGTAGAGAGCTTAATATATCAGCAATTTCTTCCGATTAAATAAATCTGCTGTTAGTTATTAGCAGCATTGTGACTTTTATTGCTGGAGTTCATATTCCAGTCATAATCCACAACGTTATCCTTGGACGACGAGAGACAAAAGTTACCACGGACATAAACAGGAATTACGCAATCGTCTCTGTGGTACGCAACGTGCATATTCGATCTCCAGTAAACTTCACAGTCAATCCCATAAAATCTTGAGAAACCCGAATGAATCTTCACTTTTTCTAACCTATTAAATTTCCGTACTGGTGTACCAATATACCAAACACGTTTTACGTACAATTCCATTTCCTGGTCTTTTTTCACTGATCTCTGAGCTGTGATAGGTGAAGCTCCTCTCATACGTGCTAAACATCTTGTGGATTTAGTTGGGGCTTTTCGAATTGATATCTTCAGCTCTAAATTGAAATCATGATTCCTCTTCATGTTGTGACCCCATCATCTAGTTTTCCTCTCAACTTTTCCCCCTTTTTTAAACTTATTCACCGTTCTCTTGATGGTTTTTGAATGGTCTTTGAAGATGGAAGCCAGAGTATGAATTTTGGTAGCATTATTGAAGGCCTGAATGATTTTTTTCCTCTCGCAATTGCCCAGTTGATAAGACAGTAGGATTGACACAAAACGATTTTAACCTGTCCTCTTTTTAGCTAAATAATTCAAAGGATTTTTCAGTAATTCTTACTACAAATATTGTTAAGTTGGCTAAACGTCTTATCTGAACACCTGGAAAGAAAAAGAAACCCAGTTTAGTGGTTTCTTTATGTATTAAACATTTTGTGGAGTGTAGGCTTATGCTGTTATACGATTTGGACAATTTTGCTGTTACAACCGGTATATTACGTCGACCGAGCACTCAAGACAATCGTAAAAAAGAAAATGTGATTTTTCTTGTTTGAGCAAACCGTTAGAGGTATTACATATTTGATGGCTAATTCAATTAAGTAATGGGAATGTTCGATTAAAATAAATGTATTTATTCTTATATAGGGGTAATCCTTCGTTTAAATATTTTCTCTTCGATTAAAACTGTAAAGTAATGCCTGTTAAGCATTTTGACGAGTGTTTCCTGGTGGCAAATAAATCGTTTAATATCCCGTGCAAACATGTAAAGGAACTTCTTGAAATTAGGTTTACTTTCGACTATCGCTGTTCGTTTTTAAGAAAACAAAGTGAAGAGCCGAGTTAGCCAGTGTAGCGTTTATTGCCATCGTGTTATAGGTTATCCTTCTAATTGCATCTTCAAGCCGTCATTTTGCTTATTTACACAGACATTGGTATTTTTATTCAAATCCGTCAAATTATCTGGGGAGAAGCGCTTATCTTATTCAATATTAAGTAGAAAAACCAAAATAGAATCCATATTCTGGAAAAAAAATCTCATACTGAAAGCAAGAAAATATGAATAGGATGTTATTTAATCTGTCAAAACTGGTTGGATGTACGGCTGGTGTAATCGGTAACGAACTGGGAGGAAAAATCATCGAGCCGCGTTCGAATGCCTTTCGAGTTCGTTACATACGTTAAATAACCCAAAAACTTTTTATAAGGCGTAAAAATGAAATCAGTCAAGGAATCAACTTTTAAAACGGATTATGAATTATTTTAAGTTTATTTAACAAATTACAACTACATTTAACTCGGCAAATTTCGCGCGTGACGACCTCATAATGTTATTTTAAAATTTTAGGAAATTAAATAAACGCCTCTATCGCTAGATATTGTGTTCAAATTTCTCTAATGGTCAGTAATAAGGTTACAAGCATTTAGCTAATATTTTACACTCACTACATCTAAACTCGCGTCCTATTTGTACGAAAATAGAAGTTAACTCAAGAATTAGAACGAAAGTCTTTGTCAAGCTTAATTTAATCATTATATATAATTTTATTGTTTAGAATTTCGAATTATTATCGGAATAATTGCTGAATATCAGAGAGAGCGTTTATAGATATAATAAAATCGGCATAATTCTAATCCAGTCTCTGGCAAGATATACGCCAAAAATGAAGCTGAAGAAATACATATCTGTAGTGATGAGTGTTTCTTCAAAAGCAGGTTCGAATTTTTTTTTTATTTTTCAGTTTTCGATTTTTAAGTTACGTAGTGAAAGTTTGTTTTCATGTCTGCATTTTGGGATTAGCTCGGATCGTTTATTTAATAATTTATTTTGATCTGGGAAGGTAATGATAGCTATTTTTTCCTCCATACAAAGTTTGCAAGTTTTTGATTGGTTGTTGTAGGCCGATGATCTTTTCCTTATTTTCCAAGATGTTTTTGGTGTGATGTGTGTTTTGTTTTTAATCTCCCATATATACTTAGAAAGAATTGTCCTGTTCGCGTATTTATTATTTGTGAAAGGAGTGCAAAAATAACATAGAATACATAAATAAACAAAATGGCAAGAAAATAAGTAAAATAAATTAGCCCAAACAAATTACCAAATCACACTCAATAGAAAAAAACTATTTAGAATAAATAAATGAAAAATAGAAAACAAAATCAATGAATACAACTAAAGTAAATAATAAAAGAAATTAAATCATTTTGAACAAAATATTAGTTAGACTATAAAAATCAAACCAAAAATCGGACGAAAAACATAGCTATAACAGTTATATAACGATAAAAAATACTACGTTACTTAAAAATCGAAAACCGAAAAGAGTAAATAAATATATGCAATAAAATCAATAAATAACAAGTAAAATAATCTAATCTAAATTAATCCAAATAAAGAAGCTAACAAAACGATCCGGATAAATAAACCGTTAGGAAAAAAACAAAAAAAAA
Source organism: Acanthosepion lycidas (assembly GCA_963932145.1). Classification (NCBI taxonomy): domain Eukaryota; kingdom Metazoa; phylum Mollusca; class Cephalopoda; order Sepiida; family Sepiidae; genus Acanthosepion; species Acanthosepion lycidas. The sequence goes on from OZ010583.1 coordinate 125,835,536, forward strand.
CAGGTAATCAAAACAAATAAATGAGGTAATAAATAAATTAAAACCTGCTTCTACCAAAGTAATAGTTAGAATAAACTACAGCAATCAACCCCAAAATTGAATGAATAGTTTTAATTATCTTCCCAAACCAAAACAAAACTATTAAATAACCGATATAAACAAATTTTTACTACGTTAATAAAACACCGATTAAAATAAAAATATATAAGATAAGAAATAATAAATAAAAGCAAGCAAAATAATTTAACCTAAATAAATAAACGACTTCCGTCAAAATAACCGCCTAAACTACCCACAATGCACCACTGACCCGTATATATAGATAGTCGAGAAAAAAAAACACACGTGGCCTGACGATTGCAGTCCGCCTTCCTTGACTTTTTGTCCTTATTTTTTTTTCTTTTTATTCCAGTTTTCCTTTTTTGATTTTCATTTTTACCCACTTTAATTTTTTGCCCTTTTTTCTTTTTATTCCAATTTTTAATTTTCGCTCTTTTTTCTTTTATTCTGGTTTTCCTTTTTGACTTTCATTTTCCTTAATTTCTTTTTTAAATCTATCTTCATTTTCTTTATTCTGTGTTTCGCATTATTTTTTGATTAAATTTTAATTTCTTGTTATTTATTTAATTGTCTCTTTCCTTTCTTTAATTTTTACGTGTTTTTGTCTGTATTCGTTGCATTGTCCAATTTATCTGTTTATTTTTCTTTTGTTTATTGGTTCGACTCCCTGTTTTTAGTGTCGGTCATTTTGATTTTTTTAACTAGCTTCGGCTAATGTTTTCGTTTCGTATTTTCTTTTGTTTATTGGTTTGACTCGCTTTTCTTAGCGTCGGCCATTTTTGTAACTAGTTCCGGCTTTTGTCAAAGTTTCGTATATTTTTTGCTTTCCTTTTTCATTGTCTAACGTTTTTGTTTTATTGTTTATTTTCTTTATCGTGTTTTCTTTTATTGTTTCGCCTTTAGGCGATATTTGTCCTTTATTGTTTTTTCTAATTTTTATTGTATTTTTTAAAAAAATTATTATACGGATAAGCGAACATTGTTTTATTTGTTCTCTCTCGTCATGTATTTTTTTTTTTTTTTTTGTGTGTGCATATTTATTTTATTTGTTAATTGCTGTCTCACATTCGGGTGAGCCTGTTTATTTATTGACTGTTAATTAATTTATTTGATTTTTTTTTTTACTTTCGCCTATAGGGCTAAAATTGTTTAACTATTTTCCCGCCACTTTTTTCACCCCTCTCTTTCTCTTTGAAAAATGGATAAGAAGGATAAGAATGAAAAAAGTACCTTTTTTAATTTTAAAGAAAAAGCCTAAAATCGCTTCTGTCCGTAGAACAGTTAGTAAGCACCTATTTAACCCAAAGAAAGATCCGCCAGACAAGGATAATAATGAAGAATATCCCGCTCTTCCAACAATTGTAGAAGTACTCAAAAAAGCCCCCAAAACTACTTTTTCCTGTGCCGCCTATGTATTTTTTCGTCTGTGTTTATTTTATTAGTTACGATAGCTTTATATATTATGTTATCGGTTAAACATTTATTGTTAAGTGGGCAATTTTCTTCGTTTTTGCAGTTACATTTAATGGTGCTATTTTGCTCCATGTTATTGCTATTGTTATTGTTTTTGTTGTGCATTTTCCTATTGTGCTCAGTTCTTATTTTCTCCGTTTTATCCATGCAGCTGTAAGTAATTTTCATTTTACTTTTGTTGATAATTTTTGAAAATTGGCAGATTTCGTTAGTTAATTTGAAAAAAAAATATTTTCCCTATTTTTGTTTTTATTGTATCGTTTTAGAAGTGGGGTACTAAATTATATTTCTTTTTTTTTTTTTTGTTTTTTTGTTTGAATTGTTTGAATTTTTGTATTCGCTTTTGATTGAATAAACGCTTGTTTCTTAGGGCCGATTCTTATGAATTTTTTTTATTTTCCTTTAGGTTACTGATAGGGAAAGAAACAGAGTAGGAATCAAGGAGACAGAAGATGATTGATTTAAATCATTTTAAATATTTGAACATCGGATTTGGCAGGAAAGCAAGAAGACGGAAGAGAGTTCATCAAGTGAGAAGTGCGGAATGAGAAACTAGTAGTGTATAGCGTATGTTTATATTTCAACAATGAAATTCTGAGATCTCGTTGCCAGTCCTGTAAAGAAATTGCTAGTGAATTCAATAAGAATACTTTGACAGTTTCCTGGGTTTGAGTTAGTCACACGTCGCCTTTAACTTATGGATATATTTTTTTTTACAGTAATGACCATTTACAAGACATACTAGTTTACCAATGGCAGGAGGTGTTAAAAATCAATGATATTTATTATTGACACGTGGTTTTGAGAAAAAATAGAAAATTCACCTCGCTTGAGCCTTTTTAAAAAAGTTTGGCGGCATATGAGTTCGTTGATATAGAATAATTAACTAATCAAATCATACTATTTAATTTTCAAACTAAAGCATCCTGGAGCCAAAAAGACCGACTAATACTACGGTTTCAAAGAATCCAGATTAACTGCTCCCCAGAGAAGAGCCAACTACTTTCTGCTTTACTGTTGTGGATTCCGAGATGAAATCCGGTCTCCAATGAATGACAAACGCAGGAATTAAATATAACAAATAAATGTATTTACACAATAATACAATTGGTAATACTGTTAGTAAATCCAGAAACGCGGTTAGTAGGAATATATATATATATATATATATATATATATATATATATATATATATATATATATATATATATATATATATATATAGTCTCGAAGTAGGACTTCCTTAGAGTCTACATGCTTGTAACTGTGACTTCTACAAGCGGTTAACTCACACTATTACTCTACCTCAAACTCAATCGCAATCACTGCTCCCTCTCTCTACACTGACTCGTCGAGTCCACTTGTATGAAAAAGGGGTGGACCCCATAACATTTACCTACTCCGGTATGTCTCTACATGAAAAATCTTTTTTTTCTTTGCAGCATACTATCATTTTTTATGCAAGTTCATTAAATGAATATGAGCATCGATTCCATGTCTGAACTAACCTTTTTATTTCTGTCGAGTAATACAATGGATTTTGAATCTACAAGAGACTTGCAAAGCTCACTGAGTACGCGTCAAAGTTTTCCTGTACAGGGTCAGATACGATTTGTTTCTTTTTAAAACTGTGTAGGTTGTTCTTGGGTTTTTATATGACGAGTGGGACCGGAGCAGTGTTCGGACAAACTCAGCATAAGTGATATAGATACTAATTTCTCAACTGTCTATCAATAAGATTCTTCTTGTGCCTCACGAGATCTGAATTGGAGAGATATACTCATACCCCATACATACACACATCGCCATTTTAATTAGCCGAAAGCTAAACAAATCTCTTACGTATAAACGACATTTATCAAGAACATATTGATATATTTTTTAAATACTTATCTTTTAATTTGCCCCACCCAAGTAAGACCAAGTTATGCCACTGAGACATAAGGGGTTAAAGGATGTGACATTGATTAAGAAGACTTTAGTAGGAATCAGGAACCCAGTGTTAAAGAGGAAACAAGGGATAAACCCCTACTTCTGTTCAAAAAAAATTAGGCGAGCAATGTGTTTACTCCTAATGATAAAAAAATAAAAAAGTAACATCTCAGAAACCAGGCAGAGACGTCAGAAGTCTTGAGTTAACGCAGGCTTAAGAAACCCAATCGTAAACAAGGAATAAAATTCTAATTCTGTTCAAAATACTAGGGAGGGGTGTGAACTGGATGGTATATATACCTATCTACTCTTATTTTGTTACGGACATAAAAGTTTACTGTTATAATATATTATACATAAAATTACGTTTCCTTGGTATTGCTGGAAACTAAAAAAATCGTTTACAATTCTGTTAATGAGGACAAGGTTTACAGAATATTTTCGCCAACCTAAATATTAATCTTTTGTAATCTGGAATATGGCAGGACCAATGACAATTTAATATTTCTTCTGAGACAGCATATGGGGATCTTGTAAAGAGATTTCCGTGAACACACATTTCTTCTCATATATCGTTAATGACACCCCCCCCCACACACACATATATATATATATATATATATATATATATATATATATATATATATATATAGTTATTAACATAAAATATATAAATAAGTATATTTCTTTACTTTTACACCTACGTATCTACGCATATGCATGCATACACAAATGTATTGTTTATATTTTTATATACACTTTGGTTTAATTATATATATTGAATTGTATCAATCTTTTTGAAGCATGTTTGGCCTCGGGTAAAGTGTCGGTTTTGCACGTCTCATAAATTCTAACATTTATACTGACACCAACTTCAGTTACACTAAATTTAATTAACAAAACTATTGACAAATGTTTCCCACAAAACAAATATATCTATATATTATATATATATATGTATATATATATATATATATATACATGTGTCTGTGTGTTTGAGAGTTACGTTATCAAAACTGATAAGTGAAGATGTAAGAAAAAAAATGATAAGAGAGATCGAGACAGAAGAGTTGGTGTTAAAAAGAAAGAGAAACAGGACGACGGCTGTGTTATCAGAAACACGAACCAAATTACAGTAGATGTTGATCGTTCCTGTTTCCAAAGACGACCAAAATAGTCACATTTAGGAATCACGACTAGAAAAACATGAACTAATTTGGCTTCGTGGACAATTCCGATCTCAGCAGAAAGTGAGTTTGTGTGGCATGATTTTTGGTGTGGGGATAGAAAGAGAGAAAAACAGCGAAATTAAAATGATGGAAGGAAAAGGTGATGGTAGGTAAGAGGTAAACTGACGGATATACATGATGTATTTACGCGGCAAGAATAATTTTAAACAAAATTTGCTGCGCAATATCAACAACCTATGACTTTAATTTTATTTTTCTTTAGATTTTTCTGTTTCCGACTAAGTTGTTTAGTTAGAATTAAAATTGTTAAAATTGCCAAATTTCATGCAATTTTTTGTTTTTTTTTTAAATTTAAGTACTTTCCATTATTACAATATTCTTGAAGAATTGCGTTGACATACACATATACCAGGTATAAGAGCAAAATTGTACAAATGGTGTTAGAGAATAATTTCCCACTAAACAAACTTAGTATATTTTTCCAGGTTTTCAGATAAAGCGTTTAGTCTTCTTGACAATAATTGTGGTAGGAATCACTGGAAAACATTTTGCATTTATCAGAACAGATTAAAATCGTTTTGTACCAGACCCACTGTTTTCTCAACTGAGCAATTAGCCACACCGTATTTATTAACTATCGGGTTCGGGCTCTATATATATATATATATCGACTGCAACAGCAAAATTGTCCAAATCTTTTTAACAGCATAATTGTGCATACCACAAAATGTTCAATATATATATATATATATATATATATATATATATATATATATGTGTGTGTAAACTAAACTAATTGAGTTTTTTTCCAGGTTTTCAGATAAGACGTTTAGCCATTTTGACAATATTTGTGCTAAGAATCACTGAAATACCATTAAACTATTCAGCTAGAAAGAGGACAGGGTAAAGCGTTTTCTTTTTGTAGCCTGACTGTCTTCTCACCTAAGCAATTCTGGCCTTCAGTAATAGTACCAAATTTATACTCTGGCTTCCATCTTCAAAGTCTATTCAAAGAACCATCAAGAGAACGGTGAATAAGTTTAGAAAAAAGGGAACAATACATAGGAAGACTGGATCAGGAGGTCACAATAAGTAGAGGGGTAATCTTTTCAAGTTAAGCTAAATAGATCAATTTAAAAAAGTTCAAATCAATCCTTAAGAGTTTTGGTATGTGTTACAGGAGTTTCACCTATGACAGTCTAAGTAGGAGTGATAAAAAAGACTTAAAAATGAAATCGTACGAGAAAGGCAAATTGTTACTCCAGAAGTTAGAAGATTAGAGTGGGCGAAGATCATCTTGAATAAGTTGGAAAATTCCCTTGTAATATATATATATATATATATATATATATATATATATATATATATATATATATATATATGAACTTTATTTCAGTCCTTAATGAGCTTCCGATCCTTAGCTATGATTAATTAATGATGAACATGTTATTTTCGTTCATGATTTATTTCATTACGATATTGCAGAGTAATTAGCTATTCTTATTGCCCAAAGTAGAATCCAATAGTGTTATAAAAACTTCGGAGATTTCCAGTAAGATATCTTTAATCATTTCTAAGATACAACGGTTCAGATCTCAATCGAACAATTTTGCTGTTACTCACGCTATATATATTGTCGCTCCGACAATATGAAATGTTACTGTCCGAGAACCTTTCAGCACATCCTCATCTATATATATATATAATAATAATAATAATAATAATAATAATAATAATAATTGTGCTTGTTCCTTCCTTATTTACTTAGTTCGTCTGTCCGTTACATTCTTCAGTACTGATCTGTATTCGGCGTGTCACTAGCGGCGATTTTCAAAGAATCACCCTTACTCACTCCATCTCACTCTTGCTGTCAACATATTTCAGCGATTTTCAATGAAACACACTTACCCACACTCACTCCAAAGCAGTTAGAAGATCGGCAATGGAGGATATCTACAACAGTCTATTTTATCATTTGTTTACATCTTATGATTATATATATATATATATACATACATACATATATATATATATATATATATATATATATATATATTATCTTTTATGTATGTACCTCTGATTTTCACTGAAAAAAAAAGCATAACTTGATGTAAAAGGCCCCAGACTTAGTAAAAACAAATTTTTATCGTCAAAATTTTCCTTATTAAGAAAACTCAAATTATTTTTTATTATTTTATTAAATTTTTAATCCTTTCTATCACGTTCAAAATTTTGGTAATTTTTGTTTGTTCAATCGGCGACCCGGGTCATATTTTCGCTAGTGTTTTTGCGTCTATTTTTCAGGTGAAAAACACATTGATTTCGAAATTCTTGCAAACATCAAATAATTGTCGGCTTTTAATGAAACTTTCAGAACTTATTTACAAATGAATTAAATTATTTTACGTCATTGTTTGTCAGAAAATTGTGGTAAACATATTTTTTTTTGCATATGTTAAAACCCACTTAATTTCATGCAATTTCTGAGACTTAAATTGGACTTTGAAAAATTATGCTGGACTCTAAATGACATTATCGTCAAAATTAACGTGTTTTAAGGGTTGTCTTCTGCTTGCTGAGAAAACCCACTCAATTGTTTGGTACTGTAATTCTTTCATTACATTTGTGTTTCATCAGGTTTTGAAAATTATCTCTTCAAGATCTTAAAGTAAGTTTTATATTTTTAATTCCTGTTTCATTAAGTATTTTTATTTTATGTATTATATTTTAGGATGTCACACTTCAATTAATTTAGTTTCACTTAACTAATTAGAACCTAATTCTACAAAACACCTTTTTTAACTCATATTTCTTATTAAATTTCTATTTAAAATTCTTACTTTTCAATTGGCACGTCATTTTACAAATTACTTTTAAATTATTTTTATATTTAATTCCTATTCCATAAAAAGCTTTCCTTTTCACTTTTTAGTGTACTTTCTTTGTTTTTTTATTAATTTTTCTGCTTTGAAACAAACGTTTGAAAGGCAAACTTAAATTCAGTTTTAAATCAAATGTTTAATCTATTTGTCTTTAGACTTTATTTCAGTCTTATTTCAAATTAGTAACTTTCAGGACTTATTCGGAAACAAATGAAATTATTTGTGCGTTATTTGTTTTTCAGAAAATTGTAGTAAACAAATTTTACATGCTACAAGCCACTTAATTTCATGAAATTTTGAAAAATTAAATTGCCCTCAGAAAATTTTTTATGGTGGCCGCTAAATGACATTATAGTTAAAAGGTCACGTTTTAAATGTAGTCTCCCACTTACTGAGAAAACCCACTCAACTTTTTAGGACTGCTATGTGGAAACTGTCAGAGCTCAAGCTACATGACAAATCTCACAATGTCTACAGACTTGCTGTACATTTTGAAGGCCAGCAAAGAGATTACTTTCACAAAGGCAACGCTCAGCAAGCTGCCCAGGCACAGAGGGACCGTGGCGCTACCCTCACTGCATGGTTTAAACTGAATAAGCATGATGATGATGCAAGGAACCACTTGTACACCGACAATCCACTGCATTAGGTGTTTAATAAGGGCACTAGAACATGGACATCAAGGCAGAGGAATATTAATATAATCAGTAGAATATATACGACAAGCCCTAAGGGCACATAAATATTCCACTTGCGAATGTTGTGTCCCTATGTTTCAGGCGCTGTAGGCTTCGAGTATTTGCGCAGAGTAAGAAGGCGAAATCTTGACAACAATTAAGGCAGTATACCTGAGATGATATGGTCTTCTTTAAAACGATCAATCACTGAAACATACATTTCTAGACGCTGTTGCCTGTTAGATGACCTTACAGTCGCGTGTTATGTTTGCTCTCGTGTGCATGTATATGAACCTGGCAAATTATTTTAAACTGTGAACCACTCCGTGGTAAACAGCTCCGTAGAAGCAAGCGAACCAGAGTGGCTTGTATCTGGTGCATAGGAAAATAAGGGTCTTATCTTAACGGGCGGCGAGTGACATCGGTAAGTTTGTCCCGGGAAAATGACATTACTCTCCCGTCTATCAGTATGTGCGGTTATGAGGACTTTTGCAGTTTGGCATGCTTCCACCAATAGCAAGTCGTGTTCTGATTGGTCGAAATGGAGGAGGCTATTTGCCTGGGTAACTGAAAAAAAAAGCGAAGAACGCTGATTGGTTGGTCGACTGCAGTGTTGGCTTGATAAAAGAGGTCCGAAGCAGTGAGAAGGATGGACGGATATACGTTGTGACGTGTTCAGAAAGCAAGGACGTCGAATTGAACCAACGGTATCTTGATTTGTACAATGACGTCGTAGCAATACAGACTTATTCAAACTACACACTCACAAGGAATACATGATTGAAAAATTTTTCCATCAAGGATTTAATGCAGACCACGCAGAAAACATGGTACTGCACTTAATTGTTGCAATTCTAATATATAATGTCAATAATTGTTTAGCACCTATTGGTGTACTTCAGCTTGACCATCACGAAGACCTCAGTCACCCAGGCACTACAACATTTACAGATGAACAGATTGATTGCTAATACTGTTCTTGTTTCCATGTAGAAGGGCCAGGAGGTTGTGGTAAATCTATGTTTAATAACATAATTTTTTTATCTGCAAAAGAGCAATCCCCAATGTGTGCAGTGGTGCTTGGACAGTCATTGCTTCTACACTACTGTCAGGTAGAGAGACAATCCATAGATTGTTCAAATTGCCTGTCCCACTCAGAGGCCAGTGTTTATAATGTACCAGCCACTTCATATCATGCGAAGTTTTTTTCAAACCTGGATTTAATAATCTTCGATACGGCTTCTCTAATCCCTTCATTGGCTCTTCATATTATTGATAAAGTTTTGTGTAAACTTGGAGGAGACTTTAGGCAAGTCCTACGCATATTGCCAAGAGAAACTCGTGAGGCAATCATTGAAATCTGTATTAAGAATTCTCCTCCATAGCTGATGTTTATCCAACACAGATTAAGCCAAAAAATCAGGACAACACCAGAACAAAGGGAATTTGCAGCATGGTCTTTGCATCTTGGCAACGGAAGATCAGCAGTAGCACAAGATGGTAATCTTGCTGTTGATAAAGTGACTCAAATTTCACAGCTCATCTGAGGAAGAGACAAACAGCAAAGTAATTATTTCGCCAAAATACTCAGACTGCCTCCTGAAAAAATGAAGAAGCTTTGGAATAACTTCCAGGTGACCGCTGCACCTATGATACTACAGATAAATGTTGACATATGATACTGTCTAGGCTGAGGGTTAGACACTTCAATTTCTAAACTCCTTGACACCACAAGGAATGCCTGATCATAAATTGAGTTTAAAACCCGGCTCGATAGTAATACTTCTTCGTAACATTTCTATCCAGAATGGACTTTGCAATTGTATAAGACTAAAAGTGGTAGCCATGCATCAATAATCAATTGAGGCCATCTTGATCAGAAGCTCACTAATTGTCAGTTTTTTTCATCCCCAGAATAAAGCTCAATTGCCATTCACCGTAGGGAGAACCCAGTTTCCTGTCCGTTAGTTATATGCCACTACTATTAACAAGCCAGAGGGGTAGACATTTGCGAAGGTGAGATTGTTCTTACCTCAGCCAGTGTTCAGTAACGGGCATGCTCTATGTGCCATAGTATTGAGCTCGCAAACTCCCAGATGTAAGGGTTAAGGTAATGGAGACAGTCAAGAGAAGGGGACTAACTCTTATAAGTACATTGTCTACCGAGATGTATTGTCTTGAATGAGTGGAATGTTTTCATAACTTCTAGAGACCCTTGATTGCATTAGGTATGTGTTCTTGGTTTATTCGTGTATATATATATATATATATATATATATATATATATATATATATATATATATATATATATAAAATGAATATCTTTCAAAAGAAGAAACTATATTAGGCATGTCTTATATAGTGTTGTACATATATAGGTCTTTTGCTTTTGCATTTATATAAGAGGAAACTGGCATGGCTCTATGTTTGAAAGGTAGTACCACAGACAGATTGACAATGGCGATCTTAGCACACATGGTGGACACACTCAATTATCTCTGTGTTGTTTAGCTTCCCAGACTATTGGTGCTATAGGATAGATTTAATAGCTAAACTTTATGTATTTCTAAACATACCTATACAAACATATGCATTTTTCCTATTTGATGCTTAATTGCCTCATTCTATTATGTAGAACTTGTAATTGCTCCTTATTCAATGCATTATTTTTATATATACATATATGTAGAATAAAGTTTGTTTACTCAACATTCTTGTGGTCGGCCCGTAGAAATTCCACGGGTCACGCTAGTACATATAATTAGTGTTAGTTGATTTCACACGTTTTTCCGGAAATAAACTTTGGACAAATCTAGATAGTTGGGACATATGGGAGTAAAATCTTACACAAAATTCCTAGCGTTAAACTCCTTCTGTGGAATTGCATTTAAATCTCGGCACTAAAAATGCATTTATAAACATATTAATTTTGGCAATATGTTATTATTTCAATAGTAAATCAAAAAGTTTTCTACTTGAATAAATAAATTTGATATTACATGAAAAAAAAAAAATCCGAATCTTTAAATAATCATATCATCAAAATGCTCCGTGTAAAAGCCTTTAGAAACAAAAGAAGGTATTAATTGACGACATAAGGTTTTTGCAAGTATGTCTCTGACTTGATTCAAATATATAAACAACATGAACAAACTTCAGATGTAAATTTTTCAATCCTTTCAAAATTCTGAGAATGTGAAGGTAAATCCAACAACTCTAATTTTGTGTTATTTATAAGAGATGTTTGAATTTCATTTTCTAAAATTCTTTCAGTGGTTGTATGTTGGAAATTTCCATTTTGGGATAGTGATTAACTTTGACTAATGCAAGGCTTCAAGATTAAATGGCTGGTATTTTATTCAACCGTTTCTTGGGTGGCTTCTGAAAGGATTAAAAAAAACAATTTCTATTTTAATTAGACAATCCATACCTATTCTAGTCTATTTTATCGTGAATAGAACTTGATAATTATCCTTTATGGCCAGAGAAATTAGTCAATTTTCGTATTTTTACTTGCCTGATTTTCCCAAGAGTTAAGTTTCTCACTTCTAAATCATCTGACTTCATCTTCGAATACCACACTTTCTCATGAAACAGAGCAAAAGCATTATATTGGATGTTCTTGAATGTAATATTTTGAATTTCTTCAGACTGCATCTTAATCCTTTGGATCATAATAAATATATACATTTAGTGATTATGGAATTTGTTATCCCCCTTTATATTAAAACCAACTAACTGTATATAGTCCAATAATTAATTTAATAAGTTGTTGAAGATAGTCATGGAGTTCTGAACGTTATGTACCTGTAGTCTACCTACACTTTATCCAGGTTGCTAAAGTTAACCATCTTCTTTTACTTCATGGTTTAATTTTCCAGTCAGCAAATGTAGAGTTAATTACTTTTGAAAATCGGTAGGCTTGTAGAAGACCATGGGTTTGCGTATTGTTGAATTAGAAACACGTGCGTTCATTCCTGCTAGAAGTTCCAACAACAAGAATATGGCGGACTCAAATTGAAATGTACACATCGAAGTGATTAATAAAATATCTAAGTAAAATTCCCTGTATTGGAAGTTCTTTTATCTCTAGACTCAAACGACTTGCGATCATCGGCCAAAAGAAAAGATTGCAACATTATTATCGAGAGATCACCGTCGCCAAAGAGCTCTCCAGAACGAGGGGGATATACAACATTGGGAATATCACTTTAATAAAAGAAATGATGTATAATATTCTTATGTATGATTCATAAGTATGAACCAAACTCTCGCTTTTCAGTATTGAACTCAATGTTTGAAACAGCAGCACAAACTGCGCTTTCTACACTTAGTTGGTAAATGTCTAGAAAAAAGACTACTTTGAATTCAATGACCGTGTGCCGAGTAACAGCAGCGCGTAAAACGTAATAGCAGCAGCGATAATTGTAATGGGGCTGGGACTCTTTGCTTCAATGGGAAAATACATGTACAACCGATCCACATAGTGATTTGAAGGAATGATATTGAGCACAATTTAACAAACTACATTTCAATAATCTTTCTGGGACAGTTTCTAAATTTATATATCCCTGCAGTCAGCTACAATAGGTCAGTATTTTCTAAGTTTTGCCAAAACTGAAATGAGTTCAAAAAAAAAAAAAAAAGAGGTTGATCTTAGAAACTATATTACGAGGTTCAAGCTGCTTAAAATTTGTTAGGATTTATTCTTCTGCGTGCTTTGTCCTTTCAGCAGATGATCGATCATATCTCTCGACAACTTCCTATACTTTTCAGTTCTTAGCAACCTTATATTTAACTATCCCCACTCTATTTGTTACCATCAATTTAAACGAGAATTAAGTGTTCCAGAAAATTACACTATTTCAGATCTCAAGTGTCGCTTTATTTTCATTTTTCTTAAAAATTTCTAAAATGGTATTCACACTATCCTCCTGTAGAACAACAACCTGTTGCCTTAAATATCTTTCTAATCTCTGAGGAAAATGTTCTGCATTCACTTGAACACACACACACACACATACACACACATATATATATATATATATATATATACATACATACACACACACGTATATATATATATATATATATATATATATATATATATATGTGTGTGTGTGTGTGTCCGTTGATAACTGGTAGGGATAATCCGAAGAGGACATGAATCCAAAGAGAGCTCAATGCAAGAAACGGAGCAATATAATAATAAAAGTATAGACGTTCCTTATAAATCCTTTCGATTATAAGTTATTTCATGAATATTTACAAATATTCATCTCTTCAGACGAAATATATTTAATAGATATTGATAATAATAATAATAATAATAATAATAATATATTTTCCCTTTTTTCTTTTTATTTTCTTTTGACTCTCTCTTTCTATTTGTCTCTACAAATTGCCTCCATTTATTAAAAGAACAACAAAAGAAACTTCGATTTGAAGACATGCATATTTTATATATTCATGAAATAAATTATTATATTATAATTATTATATATTATTATATATAATATATATATGTATGACATGCCCGTTACAAGTGTAACGAATTTTTGTCTGATTCTTAATAAATTTTTAAATTACGGTGATTTACTAAAAGGCTTGTCCTGAAAAAAGAAAACAACGCATAACATACATAAAGGGATTGAGTAAATCGATCGCGACACAGAATTTAGAAGAAATAAAGAAAAGACAAAATATATTGCGAGTTCCAAAAGACAGGAAAATATTATGGAGACACGTCATACTTAGATTTAGAACTCAGACTTGATCTACTGACGAATATATATATATATATATATATATATATATATATATATATATAAATTCATGGTCCGGCTGTCATTCCTGCTACACTTTAATCGAATTCTTAAGGCCTTCTACGTCAATTGTTAAATTTCAAAAAGAATATCACTATTTGATTTAATACAAAAAAAAGACACATTGAAGAACTCTAAAGGTGGCTAACACCATAAAGATATAAACTGACAATAGGCCTCATTCAAGCTCAGAAGAAAAAAAAAAGGAATCAAGATCGACTAAGAAACTTAGGCACATTGAAGTAGTGGAGCGGTGGCTAACGCATCAAACCTGTGTACGTGTTGAAAATAAGGCACTTTTAAAGCTCAAAAGGTTACAAAAGGATTCAAGGTCGAGTAAGAAACTGAGGCACATTGAAGTACTCGAGCATTGGCTAAAAACGCCAACCGATGTATGAGCTATCACCTCAGTCAGATGTAGATGAAAATAGGACAGTTTTCAAAATCAGAATATCATAAAAGGATTCAAGGACGATGAAGAAACTGAGGCACATTGAAGTACTCGAGCGTTGGCTAACACCTCAACCCAATGTATAAGCTGTCACCTCAGACCGATGTAGTTGAAAATAGGACACTTTTAAAACTTAGAATGTCATAAAAGGAATCAAGGTGGATGAAGAAACTGAGGGACATAGAAGTACTCGAGCGTTGACTAACACTTCAACCTGATGTATGAGCTGTCACCTCAGGCGATGTTGTTGAAAACTCAGAATGTTGTAAAAGGAATCAAGTTCGAGGATGAGACTGAGGCACATTGAAGTACTCGAGCATTGGCTAAAACCTCAAACCGATGTATGAGCTGTCACCTCAGTCCGATGTAGTTGAAAGTAGGACACCTTTAAAACTCAGAATGTCATAAAAGGAATCAAGGTCGAGGAAGAAAATGGGGCACATTGAAGTACTCGTGCGTTGGCTAACACCTCAAGCCGATGTATGAGCTGTCACCTCAGTCCGATGTAGTTGAAAATAGGACACTTTTCTAAATGAGAATGTCATAAAACGAATCAAGGTCGAATAAGAAAATGAGGCACATTGAAATACTCGAGCGATGGCTAACAGCTCAACCCGATGTCTGAGCTGATACGTCAGTCCGATGTAGTTGAAAATAGGCCCCTTTTAAAACGCAGAATGTCATAAAAGGAATCAAGGTCGAGGAAGTAACTGAGGGACATAGAAGTACTCGAGAGTTGGCTAACACCTCAATCCGATGTATGAGCTGTCACCTCAGACAGATGTAGTTGAAAATAATCCCCTTTTAAAACTCAGAATGTCATAAAAAGAAATCAAGGTCGTGGAAGAGACTGAGGCACATTGAAGTTCTCGAGCATTGGCTAACATCTCAACCGATGTATGAGCTATCACCTCAGTCCGATGTAGTTGAAAATAGGACATTTTCAAACTCTGTATCTCATACAAGTAATCGAGGTGTAGGAAGAAACTGAGGCACATTGAAGTTCTCGAGCATTGGCTAACACCTCAACCCAATGTATGAGCTGTCACCTCTGTCCGATGTAGTTGAAAATAGGACACTTTTCAAACTCAGAATTTCATAAAAGTAATCATGGTCGAAGAAGAAACTGAGGCACATTGAAGTACTCGAGCGCTGGATAACTCCTGAACACGATGTATGAGCTCTCAACTCAGTCCGATGGAGTTGAAAATAGGACTCTGTAAATATCAGAATGTCATAAAAGGATTCAAGGTCGAGGAAGTAACTGAAGCGCATTGAAGTACTCGAGCGTTGGCTAACACCTCAACCCGATATATGAGCTGACACCTCAAATCGATGTATTTGAAAATAGGACACTTTTCAAACTCAGAATGTCATAAAAAGAATCAAGGACGCGGAATAAACTGAGGCACATTGAAGTACTCGATCGTTGGCTAACACCTCAACCCAATGTATGAGCTGTCACCTCAGTCCGATGTAGTTGAAATTAGGACACTTTTAAAACTAAGAATGTCATAAAAGGAATCAAGGTCAAGGAAGTAACTGAGTGACATAGAAGTACTCGAGCGTTGTCTAAAACATCAACCCGTTGTATGAGCTGTCACCCCAGTCCGATGTAGTTGAAAATAGGCCCCTTTTAAAACTCAGAATGTCATAAAAGGAATCAAGGTTCTGGGAAGAGACGGAGGATCATTGAAGTACACCAGCTTAGACTAACATCTCAATCCGATGTATGAACTGTCAAACAGTCCGATGTACTTGAAATTAGGACATTTTCAAAATCAGAATGTCATAAAAGGAATCAACTCGATTAAGAAACTGAGGGACATTGAAGTACTCGCACGTTGTCTAAAACCTCAACCCGATGTATGAGCTGTCACCTCATTCCGATGTAGTTGAAAATAGGACACTTTTCAAACTCAGAATGTCATAAAAGTAATCAAGGTCGAGGAAGAAACTGAGGCACATTGAAGTACACGAGAGTTGGCTAACACGTCAACCCGATGTATGAGCTGTCACCTCAGTCCGATGTAGTTGAAAATAGGACACTTTTCAAACTCAGAATGTCATAAAAGTAATCATGGTCGCGGAAGAAACTGAGACATATTGAAGTACTCGAGCGTTGGGTGACATCTCAACCAGACATGAGTTGACAATTGGACTCTCTTCAACCTCAGAATGTCTGATAATGAATCAAAATCGACTAAGTAATTGTGACACATTGAAGTACTCGAGCGGTTGTTATCACTTCAGACAGACGTATGTGTTGACAATATGATTTGTTTCAAGCTCAGTAAGGCATAAAAAGAATCGTGATCAACGTTTTTGAACGTCTGTAGCTTTTTCTTACGTTATGTTTTGGACGTGTTTATTCGTCACTGTCTGAAGAATGTCAATTTTGGTGAAACCGCTCTCCCCTGAGACAGGTTAAAGGAATATTTAAGCATAATTTCACCACCCTGGGGACGTATTTGAAATTTGCACAGAGAGGATTGATATCACTGACAATATCTTCGTAGGAACTAGTAACCAATAGTTGATAGTAGCGATTATTTATTTTGTGACTTGTTTGCAAACAACTTTGCTAACTCTCGGTTTAAAGCAGGTGCTTTCGTGTCGGATTAATAAAATATATGTTGGCTACGAGATAGACGCGCATAGAGAGAGAGAGTGTGAGAGAGAGAGAGCGAGACAGGGACAGAGAGAGATAGTCAATAAAATGACAAGTGGAAGAAAGTGGGGAGATTCTTGTCTGTAGACCATGTCTGTATCTGGTGGAGGAGTCGGGATTAGAAAAAGAGTTTCAGTAAAAAATATATATGAGAATAGTTACAAGCATAGTGATTGGTTTGGATAATAAAAATCTTTGGGAAGGACAGCGTGCGGGGAAAAGATTATAAGGGAGATATCGTGGGAGAGTGAGAAAATAACAAAGAACGAAGAGATAGACAGATAAAGAGAGAGTCAGAGATAGAGGTGGGGTGAGAAAATATGGAAGAAAGGAATATAGAACGAAAAAAAGGAGAGCAGAGGGTGACAAAAAACTGTAGACACAGAGATTGATACAATGAATCCATGGGGGTGGAGAGAGAGAGAGAGAGAGAGAAACATCAAATGAGAAAAAGAAGAGAGAGACTCGCAGTATGGAAGGACAACGATGGTAGAAAAGCGGAACGTAACTGAAGGAAAGGAGAGACGTGGGGGTTTAAAACACGGAGAGTTTCCTACAAGGGAAAGACTAATATAAGAGAGAGAAAAAAAAAAGAAGAATACGAGTACGTCAAGTTCGAAGAAAAAAATATAGAACGGTCAAAGTAAAAAAAAAAACAATTTGGTGCTAAAGAAGGAGTGGATAACTGAAGACGTTGAATGGAAAGACTAATATTAGTATAAGAGAAAATAGAAAGAAAAGACGAAAAAGGTATGATTTAAAGCCCGTGAAAAGAATAATTTTGAAAATAAAGAGTTGTAAAAGTCAAATTGTAGGAAAGAGGGGAAAAGAGAGAATCAGAAAAGACAAGAGAGTAAGAAACAAACTATAGAAAGGAAAGAGGGAAGATAAAAATATCGGAAGGGAGGGAGAGGTAAGAGAGAGATAAAAAAAAGTAGAAGAATAAGGGACAAATTGGAGAGGAAATAGAAAGGAGTGGGATGTGAAAGAGAAACTGCAGCGAATTGAATGTAAAGAGAGAAAAAGACAATACGCGAAACAAGTAACCGAGGAAGAAAAAAAGAGAGAGATTTCAAGACAACAGAGATGAGATAAGTTCGACGAGGAATGGTTCTAAGTTTCTGCTTTGAGAGCAGCTGCTCTTTTCTTCCTATTTTTTTCTAAAAGAAATAATAATAAAAATAATAATAATAATATTAATAATAATAATCTCATGTTCTTTTAAAACTCTTCATCAAACACATGTTTTCTTTTGCGAATACATAGCAACTGCATTTACGCGTATTCATGTATAAAATGACTCGATCAAAATAAAATCGCCCTGCTCGAAGCTGGAAATAGTGATAAAATACTAAACATATATATATATATATATATATATATATATATATATATATATTGCTGAAAACAACAATTATTTGCCTGTGGATTCATGGAGGAACATATGTAGATATTTATTTGAAACGGTATCACCGATATTGGAATCGTAGAAGAAAGGAGTTAAAGTATTTCTGAAGATCTAAAAATCATGATTCCAATAATGCCATGTCTTCCCTGATACCGTAAATATATATTTAAACACCGTCAAAATATTTTTTTTAATTATTAAACCCCATGCAAGTCAATAAAGCCACTTAAATGAAAGGGATTATTAGAGTGTGAAAGAATATGAGAAAAAAAAAATTATTAAAGAGTATGAACAATAAAAGAATAGACACTAAAAAAAACAAAAGATAACGATTAACAGTGCAGTTTTTGAAGACCAAAGTTGACTGGAAAGTAAAAAACCGGGAGTGAATTCCAGAAGCGAGAAGTACATATTTTCACATATTCTTTAACACTATGCGTCTTAGTGGCATTTCTTAGGGTGAAGTGATTAACAATAACGTATTTGACTATCTTTGGGTGTAATGTCTGCTAATTTACTTAAAAATTAACTTATGAATTTACTTAAAATGTAAAGTAAGAAAATTCCATAGGAAAATAAACAAAACTAAATATAACATGGAATCCCCCTGAAATTGTAGAAGGAAAAATTTCCAGTAGATGGCAAGTGCAGATCCACTAGGGTAGTATACCAGACAAGAATTACCCCTAAAGAAAAAACATAATATTTACATCGGCATTTTTGCAGGAGAATTTAAAAAGAGAATCAATACACATAGACACACATTCACCAATCCAAAATTAAAACACCAAATAACCCTTTCGAAAAAATATGGGGAATTGAAGGAAAAGGGTCTGAACCTCAAAAAAATTGGAATAATAAAATATAAAGACCAATGGAAACTTTTAAATCAACGGAGAAAACTAATCACGAAATGTAGACATAGAAATAAATTCCAAATTACATAAGAATACATATGCATATATGTGGCGGTGTATGTGTACGTATAGTGGCATATATGTATGGACATGTAAATGTACATATATGTATGTACGAAGATATACACGCATATAAGTGTGTTGGACAGCATGATTTCTTCCATTGAGTGCTCTGGTATTACCGACAATATATAAATTTATAATTCAAGTAATTTACATTAATCTTAACAGGTTTAAGTTCAAATGCCTCATCGCTTATTAATAATACTGGACACCTGTAGTACAAACAATATTTACTGTGAATCCCAGAAAAACACAATTGGGGCTCGTATAAGAAACGCCGGTGCTCCAGGGAATAGATATTTTACGCCCTCACCAATCGCTAACACAAATCCATTCTCATTAACAAGCCTTCTACCAGAGGAGGGTTGACATGGAAAATAAATTAAAAAAAAAATCTACGAGCAAACACTTTGGGGTGATGATAGCCGCATACAGATCAGCTTGAAATAGACTATACTATGTTGAGATAATATTTGTTTTTGTTTTTTGCTGTAATATATATATATATATATATATATATATATATATATATATATATATATATATATATATATAATAATAATAATAAAAACAGCAGATATTTTTATAGAGAGTGTTCAATATTAAAAATATTAAAATAATATTACAAATAGAACGTTAGTGATATATGAAAATATTACTTTTAAATATGAATTTTCTCCCGATGTCTCGATGTTTCTTGGTAAAATTCCCAGTCTTCAGGGGGTTGTGGTTTTAAACAGCATTTCCATTTCTTACAATCTTTCACTTTATTTAAAGGTCAAAATTGAAATAAAGCGAACAAGCGTAAAAAATTGGCAATACGGTTTAAAACCACAACCCCTGAAAACTGGAAATTTTACTAAGAAACATCGATCTCGAGTAATATTTAAAATTTAAGTTATGTTTTCATATATATATATATATATATATATATATATATATATATAGTGTAAACCGGATATAAGAGAGTTGTCGGATCCGGAGAAGAAGTCTGTTATAACCGGGTTTCTCTTATTTCTCTTATATCCGGGTTTGGTCTATTTTGCTTAGGTAAATATGGCTCTAATTTGGGACCAGAGAAATAGCTCTTATATCCGGGTCTCTTATATCCGGGTTACACTGCATGTGTGTGTATATATATATATATATATATATATATATATATATATATATATATATATATATATATATGAAGAAATATATTCTTAAGGTGTGCTATATTTCTGGGATAAAGTTCTCAATATCAGTGATAGAGCCTGTGTAAATATAAAAGCGAACATTGAAGTCAACACTTCGAGGCGACAGTCTGTGTCATGCTAGACGCAATCGTCAGCACACGTGCGTCTAGCCTCTAAGTGCTGACTTCAATGTTCACTTTTATATATATATATATATATATATATATATATATATATATATATATATGTATGTATGTATGTATGTATGTATGTTTGTATGTAAAAGAACCCGTCTTGCAGTCAGAAATTAATAATATATAACTTATTTAGAATTTCTATACTATATGTTTTTAAATAATATATCTAAAAGTGCTTTTCTCTCTGCAATGCTAATTATAACTCGAGACAGAGGACAATCCCTTTCCTGCAATTATCAATACAATTTTATATTTGTTTGCATACATATTACGAATAATAACCGTATATTATTAATAATGGATGCTTAATTTCTGACAATAACATTAGTAACCACTCCTAATGCATTTCTCTAGCCAAACACAACGCAAAGTTATTTCGAATCTCCCTTTGATCTGTCTATTAGGGAGATAGCTTCCTCATGTTATCAACCTGGAGAAGTTATCGCAGCGTAAGATACCGTTGGAAAGTGATTAAAAGCCTTACACCAGGCTGACCCAGGTCTTGTAAGGGAAATTGGGCACAGGCCAATGTTCGGAATCTACTGATGTTTGTGCTAGAATAAAGTCACAAGTCATCGTTACCGAAGATTGGAGTGTATTGACCTTTGTTTTCAAAAGGATGATCACATCAGATTATGTGCTCTCTTCTAATAATTCTAACTAGCTTCAACTCGGCATAGTTGCATACAAACCGCAGCTGGTCTCTGTAGGAGCTGAACAAACAAAACTGTGACTGAACAGGCGTCAGCAACAGGGATTGGTTAACCGCGCTGGCAGACGCGTGTACCCTTAATCAAAGAGTCGGTCAATGTTATAGATTTGAATTATGCAATGTGCACGAGTTTCAATAGTGAATACAAAATATACAAATAAAAAAAAAACAAAAAACATTAATTTGAAGAACATCCAAAATCCGAGGACGAAATAAATAGACTATTTAACTATAAAAGTGATTTACAAATAGATTTTTGCACTGAAAATATACACAAATGCTGACTGGGTCTTATTGCCTCCAGTTATATGGACAAGCCACGCTAAAATTTCTAAATTAATGAAAACGGAAGCAATAAAGTGCAGAACACCGCCATGAACTCATTTGACAGAATGGCATATGTATTTGCAGTTAGGAGTGAATATTAACATAAATAAAGCAAGACTTAAAGGAAAAGAAATATTAGTATCAATAGAAAAACTAGTCCTTTCCATGAAAGAAGAAGAGAAAAGAAATGGTTTGGAGGTGAAATTGCCAACCGAGTGTAGCAAAGTATATGTGTTCGTGTAAAGTTGGAATTACATCATAGGAAAACTATCCCATTACATAAAAAAAAAGACTACAAATTTAAATACATAAAAATAGAAAGACTCGTCGTATTTATATCTGAGTTAAGGACATCATTTGCCAAGTGAGGAGGAACGAAGCAACAGAACAAGATAATACTCTCATTAAATTGCAAATTAAATGATTTGGACAAAGATAATCTTACCAAACTGATAAACGAAATATGCTACAGAAGCTAAATTCACGATGACATTAGGTCATTAATATTCATTGTGCTGAGGAAGAATGCAGGTGGAAAGGTATTCCAACATCAAACAAATCAGCTTTGTTAATTAAATAAAATATGATAATAATTAAGATTCTAATAAAGTTAATTACAGTAGAATTCAATCGGAAATAAAGCTGGAATAAAGAAACGTCATTCATATGTCGAAAATATATCGTTTGAAGGCACTATCATGGTATCGACAAAGACTTTTTTATGTAAATTTCTAATACTTTTTTAGGAATATTCAAGATGAAAACCTCTCGGCCGGAAACACTTCCTAATAACTGAGCAAATATCAAAAGATCAGAATTTCATTTTGGGTCTCTTCTTGGTTGGGCGAAGAACAGTTCATTAGTTCCTCACATATATTTGAATCTGAGCAAAACAATACTTAGCAAATCACATTCTATACTGAGGGATCATTTTCATGACCTTATAAGTAGCGCCAAGTCATATAAAAACGAAATATGATTTTAATAATATACAATAAACTAAGGCAACGCTTAACAGATATTACAACAAAACGCATAATGTCTTCATTTGTAGACAAGCATACGTCGATGAAGCAAATCGTAAAAATATCGATGCCTAGAAAAGTTGGTAATTCAATATTGAACACATTAAGCGAAGTAGTAATGGCATTGGTAAATTTAGTCATTCGAAAGGAAAGGAGACAAATATAAATAAATGGATGAAATTTAAATTTTTGAACAAAAAAGAGACCCTCACATCAAGCCAAGAAATTTCAGAGAATATATGAAGTCAAACAAAGCATAGATGCAAGCAAACAAAAGATGAATGGCCCAACAAAAAGTGCGCAGAGACAGAAACATAACAGAATATAGACGTAAGAGGTATCCATAAATATATAAATTAACAAAACAGGATATAAAGTTTGTTTACCTTCAGCATGTTTACAATTTAAAAAGAAAAGTATCATTCACAAAACTATGAAAAAATGAAAATAAATATATACGACCGAAAGCCACAATAAATAAATAAAAATGTCTTTGCGTATGAACAAAGACATTTCGTCCTCCGACTCAGATATGGATATGCATATCTAAAGAACGGTTTAAAAAGATAATTCAGACAAGCCTGTATTAATATTACATGTTACTGGACACTCGAAAAACGCGTTAACGTTTTTCATGTGACCTCGAATCTTCTCGTCTGTTTTGTTTTTCATTACTGTATACCGACTTTTGCATCACCCTATATAAAAGATCGGTGTGCTTGAGTTAACTGTTGTATTCTGGCACACATGCATGTCTTTTCGTTTACCAACTGCTGTGTCTACTTACGTTTATGTTTTGGTTAGTATATGAACTTTTCAGTAAGCAATCGTAAAAATGCAATCACATGCCAATGTTGCAGTTTCGTAAGCTGTCTTGAAAAAACGACGTTATATTTGTCATGCTACCTTGAATGTTCCCGTACGAACCCATCAGTACATGTAGCGCGATTTCTAGCAAAATGCAGCTTGACAAATTGAACTTGGGCTACTGTTGTAAATTGATGGGCAATAACATAATGCTATGAGCACTGAGAATTTTAGTTATCATGAAGGTGTAACTTCCATTACACTAACAGAGTAACAACTTAAACAAGATTTTGAGTTTTCCTTTTGAAATCTTAAGAAAAAGAAAATAAATTCGTTTAGATGTGAGAAAAAGTATTGTTGGTAGCTACAAAGAAAAACAACTTAAACTAGACTTTGAGCTGTCCTTGTAAAATCTTATGAAACGGAAAAGAAATTCGTTTAGATGTGAGAAAATAATTGTTGATAGCCACAAAGAAGGATAGACAAAATTATGAAATTATTTCCAATTATCAAGAACTTGAGTTAGAATTATTATCAAGAAATTCAAAGAGATCCACACATAACGTAACAACGGTGACGGATGTTGTAAGCGAATAATTTCAAATATTTCTTGGTAATAAAGCTAATAAGTGATGCGGCTTCCAGGACACTCATACTTGATTTATCTTGTAATTTTGGATTTGAAGAATCAAATAAATCTCTCAGAGTCTGGCTCAGCAATAGATTGTGGGTTCACAGAGAAGGACAAATTCCACTTCTACCAAGGAGACACTTACAAGCCAGACTGATGTATGATAAGGATCACGTGGAGAAAGCTGACGTACACTTTGCTTAGAAGAAGCGAAAATTCAGCCATAACGATTATTGATGTGTTTGAAGAAAGAAGAGGTCATATAACCATAAGAACAGCAGCTTTAGAGTGAAAGATTGTCAGCTGTAGTGTAGTGGGGATCTTGCGATGTTGAAGGGAATGATGAACGGTATATTTCAGTGCGCCCAGTTCGCTATTGTATGCGACAAATGATCAAGATGTAATGTGAGTTTACCAGGAATACCGTAGAGAAATTGCTCAAGCCCCTTCGACTCTGCCCTTTTTGGGGTTACATTAAGTGCTGGGTAATAACGTAAATTGTCTCCCGAAAGAGTGGGAGAATGTACTTCTACCTAGAGCTTGAGCTAATATTAATTTCAATTTTGCCGACAGGAGAGCATTTCTGAATGAAGGGAGTGGGACGAATAATGAAGAAAAATAATGAAACGACTTCCAAATATAACTAAAAGTAATCAGAAACAAAATTTAGTCTGTGTCGTGTTTTTTTTTGTTTTTTTTTTTCACAATATGCCAGGAAGTGAAAGCAGACATGTTTTTTGGTGAATAAATATAACCAGGATATCAAAATAAACCTTGATCATTGGCTCACATGAAAAAACTTGACATAAATTCCAGAACATATCTGGGATGCTTCAATTCATGAAAAATGGTTAAATTTTCAGAGGTTTAATATATTTTCCCCAGGAGGCGTGCATACACTTTTTGAAAACTATGCCGAACGGTTACAGGCTGTTATTCAAAAGGATATATAACCAATTTACTAAGCAAAGAGTTAGGGGTGTGTCTATAATTCTGAGATGAGGCATTATGCACACTATTTACATTATTCGAACTATTGTCCTCATCTTTGTCGTCATATTTATGACAACGTTTCCGGCCTTCTTCAGGTGGTTGGAATGTCGAACTGGTGTAGACTGTTCTAGTTCCACGTGCCATGTTTAATGGATGTCAGTTATTAGTTATCTCTTGTTATCTCCACTGCATTAACCGGGTATTGAACTCACGCTCTTTGGGTCCTGTCACTGGATCTAACTAACGCATTTATCCACTGTACCATGTGTCCTTGAGTACACCTGTGTATGAATTTCTGGGTATTATAAACATAGTATTCAGCAACCTTTGTTACTATTCTTATCATTGCATGTTTTTACCAGAGTTCATATTTCAATTTTTGTTGTTATTATTGCTTTTCTCTGGCACTGCTTGTACTGTTTCCTATATTGTATTCATTTCTATGTTCGGTCGGCTCAGAAGATTTTTGTGGCCTAGCATATATGCCTATTCCTTATGTTTACGAATTTTCCAATGGTGTTCTTTGTCAATGATCGCAACCTGATGCCATAGAGCTGGTCAGCCCCGCCTTATTTTTGCACTTACCCTCCTGTTACAGTTTGCTGGTGTTCTTGAAGCCTTACCTTAAGTGGGCGACCAGTCTCCCCTCTATATTTCTTTCCGCAGCTGCACGGGATAGCGGAAACACAGACTTAAGTCATATTCTCTTCTGCGAAGTGTCGTCCAGCTTTTGAAGATTGTTATATGGACTGAAGATCCTTTGTATTTTCTCTGATAACCCCTTCACATAGGGCAGGCAGACTGTTTTCTGAGTGTTGTTGTCCTCCTCCTCTTGTATTCGCCTATCTCTGTTTTTTGGAGCTGCAGCCATATACCCAGGGCAATTGTTACGTTGTAGGGTACTACTTATACTGACGCTTTCTTTATCTTAAATCTCTGGATCGCCACTTATGACTTTTGCTCGGTGTTGTAAACATCCATACATCGTAAAGAAAGGGATCGTCCGCTGCTTACAACACCGAGAAAAAATCATATACATTTCGAAAGACAAAACAAATCAAGTTTGCTGATCCTTTTTTTTTTTTTTTGTTTGGAAACAGCTACTATCATTTATAGTTACAAAGCTACGAGCTCTGTCTATATCTCTGAGATGAGGTATTCTGATTATTTACATTATTTACAATATTCAGATTGTTAACCTAATCTTCATTGCCATATTCAAAACGTTTTGGCCTTCTTCAGTACCCTCTTAATGTAAGACTGCAAGAACATCACAAAGCGGTAACACAAGGGGAAATAGAAAAATCAGGCGTAGCTGACCGCATATGGAGGGAAAAGGGTGATCACCGCCCTCTGTGATATGAAGTTGAAATAATAGACAGAGAACATCACTAGAAAATACGAAAAATTAAGGAATCAGCACATACACTAGGCCACAATAATCTCCAAAAATCGCCGACCAGGCATAGAAATGAATACAATATGATAACCAGCGATAAGTAATGCTTGAAAAAAGCGAGTAACAACAAAAAATTGCAATATAAGCACAGGTAAAAAATGCATTAATAATAATTTTAAAAATTGCAATATGAGCACTGGTAAAATGTATTCTGAGACATTAGGCTTATAAATCCCAGACATTCTAGCACAG
Organism: Acanthosepion lycidas; assembly: GCA_963932145.1. Classification (NCBI taxonomy): domain Eukaryota; kingdom Metazoa; phylum Mollusca; class Cephalopoda; order Sepiida; family Sepiidae; genus Acanthosepion; species Acanthosepion lycidas. Next base: position 125,862,606 of record OZ010583.1, read on the forward strand.
ATGTCGTCAAGAACCCATGGCCCGGTGGATAATGACATTGGTTAGATTCAGTTATTAAACCCAAAGTGTTGTGAGTTCAATGCCAGGCCACAACGATACACATCTCTAATAAAGCGAATTAAGAGAAATTAAATATAAAATCCCGTTTAATCAACGTCCTGGGTATGACGATAAACTATATCCGACAGCAAGGCTTCTGATCAGGAGGTTTTGAGGAGAATAGAAGCACCTCTTAATTCCTATTTTTCCCAGTTCCACCCTACCCGGGGTTAAGGTTCCAAATTAGGGCAAATAATTAACCCCCAAACTGGGGACAAAACACTATGAAAGTGTGAAAATAGGTTTTAATACCAGAAATAATTTTTTTGAGGAAAACTTATTAGCAGCAATCCATTATTATCACTGATAGATTTTTGAGGAAAAAATATTACCAGCAATAAATTTTTGAAGAAATAAATATTACCAGCAATAAATTTTTGAAGAAATAAATATTACCAGCAGTACATTTTTGTAAATAATTATTACCAGCAATACATTATTACCAGCAATGCATATTTGAAGGAAAGTATTACCAACAATACATATGCCTAAATAATTTATACCAGCAGTAAAAATCTTGTCGGCATTAAATAACCCATTGAGGTTGCTATGCCGTAAAGCAACAACAACAGAAAAAACACATACCAGAACCAAACCGTTTCATCGTCGATTAAGATCGAATGAAAAAGAAGGAAGATTTTGGGCTCTATGAAGTAAATATACAAAGTAAGATGTTTGAGCTCTTTCGAAATTACACCGACTTAGAAAAATACCAGAATAAATGTCTATCCTTGGATTTATGTTTTTCCTAATTGTCATCAAGAAATTCCTGGTGCCATCAATTCTCAAATCGGCATCTATGCCAAAGACAAAAATATCTACTCTTGAAGGTCAAATTGGCAGCTAATCTAAGAGAAAATTTTCGGCAGGGAATTGTCCCTCTTAATCGTTTGAAAGAAAATTTTTTCCTTACATCAACATAGGCGGTGTCGTTCTCCAAGAGAGTGATTCACTTACGTCTTACAACGGTTCAGATGGCAATAAAGACACTATATTGAATCAATTGCTAGGTTTGCTCCTAGTAATATTGCTCCACAGTTTCGTACTAGACAATTAATTTCTCCATTTGGTCCAGTTTTGTACTAGACAATTTCTCTCTCTAGAATCTATCCTACACATTTATAAGTCTACCATCCATCGATGCTTTGAATATTGCTGTCCTATATGGTCAAATACTTCTGCGAATCTTCCATGTTATCGGCCCTGACCTGGCACATCGACTTCTGTTACTTTTCAACCACCGTAATGTAGGTTCCCTGTGCCTTTTCTATAAATATTTCTATGGTAAATGCTCTGGTGACCTTTCCTCTTTCGTATCTAGAATTGCTGGAGTTAAGCGGACGGCTAGATTGGGGACAAGTTTTCAACACTCTACAGTTGAAATGACTATATGTAACCGTAAGTTGAATGCCAGCAGTTTCTTCTCTCGCTTATGGAGCTTTCTTCTGGCTTCTTGCTTGATTCTAGTCAAATCTGAATTCAAAAGTTTAAATATAATGTCGACAGTAATCTGCTCTCTTCTTCATTGCTGTTCTTGTGTTGTTCTCGATGCTATATTAATAATATATTCTCTTACACCATGGAGGCCCTTCTGTCTTAATGTCTTTATTGCGCTTTTGGGTGTGAAATGATAAACAAAAAGGGAAGAGATATTTTGAACTATAACGTTCATAGTTATCTCTATAATAAGAATCAGTGAAAACCATTCAATAAAATAAAATAGTTCTGAATGGAGTGTTGGTCAGTTAAGTGTGCTTGTTGTCTCTTGATCTCCATGATGTTCACGAATGTTTTCAGGTGAAAAAAAATGTATAAAATAACAAGGACAATGAAAAAAAATGTGTAAGGAGCAGACGAGAAAGTAAAGTGTGGAGATATTTTTAAAATCCTACGATCGAAAGAGTAGCGCTATCGTTTCTTTCTTAAGAAATGAAAATTCATATAAAATGATTTCATTAAGACCTGCTGGAGGATGCTCATTAGAAAGAGAGCTGTAGGGTTTTATTGGAATGGTTTAGCAGTGAATAAAATAATACCACTTCGTTCTATAGGAATCTCTTGTAATCTTTCTTTTGAGTTGTGAAATGAAAAATAGGAAAGAATTCAAGAACGCTTCGAGGCGTTGATGAGGGTCCATAAAAATATCACAAAACTACAGCAATATTTAAAAGGCAAAACGTCTTAGACTATTATCTTAAAACACCATTGGAAGTAACACTCAAAACCTGAAAAATATCGGATCCTGGCACTTGGGATCTACAAAACTATACAAAAACATTTCTATTTTCTCTGTCTTCTTTCTTTCTTCCTTCCTTTCTTTCATTCATTCTTTCTTTCTTTCTTTCATTCATTCTTTCTTTCTTTCTTTCATATACACGCAGGGAAAACCAAGGGTGCAGAACTGTAGCCGAGAGATGGATATAAGAAAAGAATAGAAGTAACAATCGTTATAAGCTAGACAGAGTAAGAGATAGAGAACGCTTGAAAGAGACAGGTGTTAGCCATGTTATGCGAGAGACAGAAAGGACAGTCAGAAAGAGAGAGTGGGAGTGAGAGAGAGAGACCTAAACAAGAGATCTGTCAATTGAAGAATAAGAGAGAGTGTGTGAGAGAGAGTGTGTGAGAGAGAGAAAGATAGAAAAAAGAGAGATAAAGTGAAAAGGCAGAAATGTCGATCATTGAGTAAGAGAGTAAGTGAGATTAAAAGAAAACGGTAGAGTGAAAGAAAGAGAGAAAGATTGAGCTGACAATTTCAAGATAAAACAGATTAAAAAAGAAAGAATGAGCGGCTAACAGTCAGTTAGTGAATGAAGGAAGTGCATATTGCGATGATTTTTATTTAATAATGGTTGTCCGAAGGTATAGGGTTACGGAATGAGTGCGTAGGAGGAAGAATTAAGTGTAGATTACGATGATATTGGAATCGAGAAAGTTATGAATTGCTGAAGATACGAATCTACAAGCTTGGGCAGAAAAGTCCATAGGCTTAATATGAAGGAGTAATTCTAGAGCTTTAAAATAGTACATGCATTAATTTCAACTCTTCTTATTAATAACTGTATTGTATCTTTGCAGGTACGAGTGTCGGCTGAAAATTTCATAGGCTGACTATAAAGGGTTGATGCTAGAGGTGTGAAATCTTACATGCTTTAATTTCAACTCTTTATTAATAAATACATTGTTTCTTCCAAGCTAAAATAACATCTGATTGTTCAAAGAATGCTGCTTATCCTGTTGGTAATCGACAGCAGTTATAATGTCATCACCGCGGCACTACTGGTTCCCTACCATTTTTTTTTAAATTATTATTAGGTTTGTGCAAAAATAATGTCGGTTTTTGACGTATTTTTTTAATGTCAAAAACCGACATTATTTTTACATCAACGTAATAGTAAACAAGATAGTCAAATCATAAGAATAGGGATAGTGATCAACCAGTTAAAAGCCACAGTCAAGTATCGTAGCCATTGAAAACAAGGCCTCTGTATCCGGGCATTGTCTTGATGAAACAATAACACTTTCATTAATTTTCCTGGGCAGTTGTTCATTGATCGCCTTTCGTAAGTACTCCCGTAGGTTGTCATAGTAGTCTTCATTGATGACGTGGCACTTTTATATATAGTCAATAAATACAATGCCATTTGCATCTAAAAATAACTGAGTTCGTCACTTTCTCTACCGATGGAAAAAAAAACCTTGGCCTTCTTTGGAGCAAGTGAGAAGGGGTGTTTCCACTTCTTTATCTCTCGCTCAAAATGATGAAGCCAACACTGTTCCTTGGTTAGGAAACGAAATGTTCAAGGAAATCAGCTGATCAGGAAGAAAAATATCAAGCAAAATTCAACGAATCCGATATTTTAGAAGAATTATTTTCAATGCGTACAGAAATATATAGTATATATGTTATATCTTGAAGAAATAATAAAATGATCACATTGGATTGCTATTAATACTCATTAACATGCTATATTTATTGGATTAAATCCAGTAAATATTCTAATATATTTTCTGTTTATACGTTATTTTTATGGATATAACTTATTTGAGTAAATGCTCTGTTTTTAATTAAGCACTAATAATTTTCCTTTACCGGAATATTCGTGAAATTCAATAATAAAAAACTGTCATTTTGACTGACAGGCTGTTAACCATTCAGCCAAAGAGTACTTCCGAATTAGCAAATTTCAAATTATTGCTTGGAAACACACACATGCAGCGACGTTTCTCGATAATTCATTTCTGCACTAAGACCTAACAATGATAACATATATATATAATGGATTTTAATATATTTTCTGTTTACGAAATTTCTTGAATATTCAGGCAGATAAATGCAATTAATACTGTTTACTTAAAAAGCAGAGTATTTTTTTTCAAATAAGTTGTTTCCCTAAAAATAACGTATAAACAGAAATTATATTAAAATATTTGTCGGATTTAATCCATTATATATAATACGTTGCCATTCTTTACATTAGGTTAGCTTTCGGAGCAGAAATGAATTATCGAGAAGGGTCATCGCATGTGTCTCTTTATAAGCAGTAATTTGAACGTTGATAAACCGGAAGTCCTCTGTGGTTGAATGGTTCACAGCACGTAAGACTAAATGACGGCTCCCGTATATCCATGTCAAAGGCACGATTCATGTCGGGGGACGCATATTTTCTAGAACATTTCTCTAATATTCAGGCCGGTAAATGTCATTAATACTGTTTAATTACAAAACAGCGTTTACTCAAATCAGCTTTATCCATAAACATAATGTTAAAAAGAAAATATTAAATTATAAACAAATGTTCAAAGAGAAAGGAAGCAGATTTTGTCATTTTTGGCCATCCATACTTCAACTGTGCCACGCGATTCACGTTAATTTAAGCGGATTATCATCAATCCAGGCTTAAAGGAATTCATTTTCGCTTCTATAACGAAAGTAATTTAAATCCTGCTTGGAACAAGCAAAAAAAAAACAAAAAAAAACATCTTTTTGAAGTTATATGTTAATTTATTTGCAATTAATGCCAAAATTAAAATGTCAGATATATTTAAATTTATTTAAGTTATTATAAAATCTAATTAATTTATTTTAATATCATGAAGCCATCAATGATTTTGCCCCCAGTAACACAACGTTGTTTCTAATAAAGATCGATTTAAAAAAAAATGAATTTAAACATCGTAAGAAGTATAAAAGAAGGATGTACTTCCTCACCAGATTGTTTCAACCATGCCCTCGTGTATCACATTAAATACAAGATAATTTCCTCGCATATGAAATACTTGTGGTAACAGAAAATTGGTTCTACAGAAGGCAGCTGAGAATACCATGGACAAAGCATGTGACCAAGCGTGGACGTTTTAAGCAAATTATTCTTGCCTTATGAAAATGGGCGTATATTTAATGTAAAAAAAAAAACAAAAAAAAAACTAATCAAAATAGATGTAATTGATTAAAAAAATAATTATCACAAACTGACAAAATATCCTTCTAATTAACAATTCATTTATATGTTTTTTTTAATGTTTATTTACACCAGATCAGACACTTACTGTTAAAACTCGCCATGTTTCTTGAAGGTATTCGAATCATTCTTATTTATCCCGTATTCCAAATGTAAGAAACAAGTTTCATATAGTTTTTGCCAAGAACTTTTAATCGTTAGCAATCAAAATACGTTCGCTTGCATTCATATTATGCATTTCAGTCATCATTATAATTTCCACTGTAACCATCTATCATGAGTGCTTCTCAAGCAATGTGTTAAATGTTAGTTCAAAAAAAAAAAAGAAAAAAAAGTGTAAAAAAGACCGAGCATGTTATTGAAATCCGATTTTTTTTAACCTGAATTTTTCTTGCATGAAAAGGCATACTTATGCGTAATATTACGCCACTCTGTTTCATATAGCAGGAGAAAATTTCAGACACAATATCTCTGCATCTGTCTATATTTCTGAGATGAGGTATTATGTACATTATTTACATTATTCGGACTATTGTTCCCATGTTTGTCGTCACGTTTCGGCCGTTGTACTCCTCAGCCTTCTTCAGGTGGCTAGAATGTCGAAGTGAACACTTTATTTCGATCAATGGGGTGAACTGTTCTTGTCCCTCGTGCCATGTTTACTGGATGTGAGTTATCAGTTATCTCCTGTTAATTCCCCTCTCCAAGTTCTCCACTGCCTTAGCCGGGTATTGAACTCACACTCTTTGGGTCCTGTCACTGGATCTAACACTTTTATCCACTGTGCCATGTGTTCTTGAGAACAGTCTACCCCAGTGAGCAAAATGAAGGGTTCAGTTCGACATTCCAACCGCCGTTCAATGGCCGAAATCTAATAAATATGGCGACAAAGTCGAGGACACTAGTCCGAATAATGTAAATAATGTACAATATGTCTAGTTCTACTATACAGGAGAAATGTATTGTTTATTGTTTCTTTTGTACATTGTTATACATGTTTTGTCGTCATATATTATTCTTTCGTTAGAGGTGCATGACACTAACCTTGGGAAATTCCACGCGTGTCGTAATGCTAAAAAATCTCGTCACCCAGATCATCTACTATTTGGATCTTCAAAGTGTCACACTACTCCGGCCCTGTTTCAGAATAAGATTATATTTCAAGATTAATTCCGTAGATGTAAAAAGAAATGGAAAACTCGTCCTTCTTTTGTTTCTATGTGACATTTATCTTCAGAACGTAAATGGCCATGTCTCTCCAGAACTTAATAACCTTTGTAGTTATTAATAAAGCTTGATTTTCACCCATTTCCTGTTCTAATAAACATTTCTACAATATCTTTAGGTATGTTACTCGCCGTTTCGCTGTTTCTTTTGCCTTCAATATATCTTGTGAGTGTCAAGTTCGCCAAGCCTTCTTTCTTCATTATTCTTCAAAATTCGATAGTCTCTTTCTAATACTAATTGATTATTCCTATTTTTGTTTTTCTTTTTATTTAAAACTTTCAAGTTACTCATGTTCAATATATAGTATTCTCAGTATCCTTCTGTAGAACCACATTTCTGTGGCTTCAAGTCTACTCTTCAAGGTCTATATGACATAACAGTTCAGTACTCTTTTCTTTGTTTCTGGCAATATTTTCCTGTTTCGCAATACTTTAGATTGTGAAAGTCATATTTCACTTCGAATGAATCTGTTAAAATTCTTTCCAGAAGTTTAAATGCTTACTCGATTTAGGCATCTCCAGTTTTTAACTCGGATCTTGAGTTGTTTCTTTTGCTAACAAAAAGACATTCTCTCTTAGAACTAATAGTTAGTCCTTTCTTGTCGCTATCTTTTACTACATTCTCTAGAAGTTCCTGTATTTTCCTTATATCAACACTGTACCTTCTGCATACGTGAGCATATAATTATTTATCCACTGCTCCACGCAGCAAGATGTGGCACAAGGCCGAGTTTAAACTGGGGTATCAGGGCTCTAGGGCTCGGGCAAAAAATAACCTATAGACCACGTAAAAACGGAGTCAGTTTCCCGAGCCTGGGTGAGGAGTAGCGTCTCAGGGGTCAGCAGCTTTATCAGTGGGCAGAGGAAATTCTGAGAGGAGAGACAGGCAACCTCAAAATCCCTGGTGCAAAAGTAACTGGCAAGCCATTGTACTGTTTTGCCTTCAATGTCATTATGAACCACAATTAAAACAGAAATAGGGGGGATGGCTGACCACAATAGCGCAAAATGCGCTAACTGAATAAACTGACTATATATATATATATATATATATATATATATATATATATATATATATATATATATGTGTGTGTGTGTGTGTGTGTATGAAGAAATATAGTTTTAATGTGTGCTATATTTATCGGATAAAGTACTCAATATCAGAGATATAGCGTGTGTAAGAGTTATATATATATTTATACACACACACACACACACACACATATATATATATATATATATATATATATATATATATTTATATATATATATATATATATATATATATATATATATATATATATTGTCCAGTTTAGGAGAAGAACCAAATGTCTTCAAAAAGATACAGTTTGTGTATTAGACTTTCTGAATTTTTTTCCTTTTTAATCCTTGTCTTACATCTGTGTTTACCAAACTCCACGATTTTTTTATAAGTAACATAGGATTTTGACCAGTACTCGTTTTGCTAAATTCTTATTGAGTTAAGATCATTTTCACGATAAATCCTGGTAGGACGTCTAGTACTCTCAGGATTGACTCCCTTTACATACAGAAAATTTTAAATAACAAAAACATATCCTTGTCTTAAGCACCTTTCTATTTTTGTATATTTACTGAATTCATTTTCTGTCCTTATGCAGGTAGTTTGTTCCCAGTACATGTGCTGGATTATTCGAATATCTTTCCCTAACAAATAAAGCTTTCCTAGCAGTTCAAGTATTTCTTTGTGTTGTATTTCATTAAACGCAATTAAATTATTTACACATATAAATCATTCTGCATTTGTATTGTTTTTTTTTCCTGGTATGATTCTATGTATGAATATGAAAGGTTTTTCACGTGGGTCCTTTTCATTCTCGTTTTATTTTATTTTATTTATTTATTTTTTGGATTAAGATAAATAAATATCTAAGTAATAGAACAATAGAAAATAAATAGCGAAAATGTCTAAAAGAAAAAAAAATTATCCTTTATTTCTCCAAGGATCGAATTTTAAAACTACGATTTAGAAATTCGATGTTATTTTTTTCTTTTCTGTACTCAGTGGTTTTCCGTCGTGATCCAAACGCAATCGCGCGAATTCCATTTTCCGTTTGAGGGCTTCGTTTCATGCACACGGCTCTACGGCGAACAGACATCAAAAGATTCCAGGCAGTTCACTACAAACTTCATTTCGCCTTTTTCGTTTTTCAGCAAAGACCCACCATCTTGAAGGGACAGGACCCTTTCATAAAGAGAAATGCGAAGGAAAGAAACAAATGAAAGAAAGAACGAACGAACGAAAAAAGAAAGAAAGAAAGAAAGAAAGAAAGAAAGAAAGAAAGAAAGAAAGAAAGAAAGAAAGAGGTTCTGATAGAGAGAAAATTGAGAGGGTAAATAGGTAAAATAATTGGAAAGTATACTGCATGAATGAAGGAAACGCCGAAGAAAAGGAGAAATTTGAAGAATAAAAGGAAGAAGAAAATGTCACAGAGGAAAAAAAAAAGATGAAAATAAATAAATTGCAATATAAAAGAATGCCGACGAGAAAAAATGGAAAATTGGATAAAGACATGTGAAAAGGAGGAAAAAAAAAACAAAACAAAAAAAAAAAAACGAAAGAAACATATTAAACTGTCAAACAGAAAAAAAAAACAGAGAACAGTAAAAAAGAAGGAATAAAAGAAAGAAAGAATGAAAAAAGAAAGAATAACAAGATGAATGAATAAAAAAAAAGAATAAAAGAAAGAAAGAATAAAAGGAAGAAAGATTAAAAGAAAAAAGACCAAAAAAAGAATAAAAGAAAATGATTAAAAAAAAGAAAGAATAAAAGAAATGAAGTAGTGATAAAAAAAAGAATAAAATAAAGATAAAAGAAAGGAAGGAAGTAAGGATAAAAGAAAGAATAAAAGATTAAAACAAAGAATAAAAGAAAGAAAGAACCAAAGAAAGAATAAAAGAAAAATTAAAAGAAAGGAAGATTTGGTAATGAAATTACAAAACAAAAAGTAGGATAAAGATAGAAGGTAAGAAAGAAAGCTGTGAAAAGCTTGAAAAGTCGCTAAACTGATCGGATCGTTCTCATTCTATCAACGCACGTTTGACATCCACGCGCCGTTTAGATATCTTCAAAAGTTATGTTGATGCATTCGGTTAAAAGTTGGTCCGATAACAAAGAATATTCACATATTGTGAGAAATTTCAGAGACGAAAAGAACACAAACTTAAACAAATACACATGTTCTTTTAATACAGGAACTGATTTACAAATATTGGTTTCACCTTCGGAAAATGATTTATCAGATAAGATTCAAGGTCGTTCTTTTCTATGGTCAAATTTCCAAATGGATAAATAGAATCATCGTAGCGATAATTCGGGTGTAAACTTGAGGAACAATGAATGCTGAACTCCCAGTCGAAAGCACTTACCACATTGTGACTCAGATCCGTACTTGAACAGGTACTCAGCTAAGAAAAAAAAGGAGCTTAGATGTAAAAGGTTAAAGTGTGTGTGTTTTTTTTTTCTATTTTTAATTCACAGTGACGTCCGTGCAACTTACTATTGAGATGTCTTGTTCGGCCTTTCCTATTCTGCTTGGAACGTTTTTTAGTTATGATCATATACGTGTGATAAGCAATTATTTAGTCTCATTTTCCAGTATTAAAATTTTCCCTGTTAAATGGTAAAAATATTTTAATTTTAATGTTTGCTTTTCTTTCTTTCGAAGCTCTGTTCAAATATGTGCTTGAGTCGAGCAAAGCAAAAGTTATAATTCTTCTTTATTTTCACTAGCTTTAACATTTTGGCCAGCAAAATATATATACACACATATATATATATATATATATATATATATATATATATATATATATATATATATATGCACATATATATATATATATATATATATATATATATATATATATATATGTGTGTGTATGTATGTATGTATGTATGTATGTATATGTGTGAAGTGTGTTTGTGTCTGTGTTTTCTCAGTGTGCGTTTCTTTGTGTGTGTGAGTGTGTGGTGTGTGTAAATGTTATAAATAAAAAACAAACTTAAAACCAGACAGAGAGTGAAAAGAAAAAAATGTGTTAGATATAAACATTTCTATGGAGTCAGTTTGTTTCTCTGAACATGAATCCTTTTTGCTAACACCAAGCAAAAGTGTGTTGTCTACGTTATTAACTTGGCGTCAAGATGAAAATACAACCCGCTCTGTGTCTAATAATAAATGCAACTAATTTCACATCTATCTATCTATCTATCTATCTATCTATCTATCTATCTATCTATGAGTCTGTTCATATCTATCTATCTATCTATCTATCTATCTGAGTTTATTCATATCTATCTCTCTATCTATCTCTCTATCTGAGTTTATTCATATCTATCTATCTATCTATCTATCTATCTATCTATCTATCTATCTATCTATCGTATTGATAGCTCTGTCTTTGTTCAGTGGTTTCCGTACTAAAGATGGAACATTTATAAAAGAAAATCCCAACGTTAAGAACTGATTTTTTTCACACTATTCCTGACGTTATTTTTCATTTCGAGGCAGAAATAATTAACGTATTTTGGTCTGGAGAATGAAGAATGGCCATTTGCTTCTGGGTTGATGAAGCAAAACAAAAATATTTTAATTACGATTGAGAGTTATGTTTTTGTTACCCCGCCTCTTCACGATCTCATGTAGTCATGTCTCTTTACAGCTTCCTTGTCTAAAATATATGGAATTGCAAAGAAATTGTGGGTACAATAATGCACCGGTTCACTTTTTCCTTGTCAAAGTTTTAAATTCAGATATGTTCCCCTCCAAACTGGAACCTAGACTCAGCCCTTTGTATTATTTAGACATGATCGCGTCTAAGAAGAAAAAAGATGAATTTCTCTCTTTTCCGAAACCTTAGTATGATAGTGAGCGCAACAGGCTTGTCTGAACTCTCATCTCAGCTCTTAGTTTCAACATGGCATGCCAGTAAACACGTCGTGTATTTGATTATATGAAGCTGTATAAATGCTGTCAAAAAAAAAGAAGGTTAACTGAATGACTGACCAAATCAGCAGCAGGAACAGATTCATAGAGAGAGAGAGAGAGAGAGAGAGAGCGAGAGAAAGAGAGAGAGGGAGAGAAAGAGAGAGAGAGAGAGATGCATGAAATTTGTACCTTGTTCTCCAAGACTTGATCATAATAATGCATTAAAATTGTTCAACGAGGAAATGAATATCATGAACAAGTCTAACAGTATCAATTAATCTCTAAATATATGTATATATATATATATATATATATATATATATATATATATATTAGATATTATTATATGTATATCTATATATTAGATAACCTAATCATATATATATATATATATATATATATATATATATATATATATATATATATATATATATATATATGGTTGGATAGATGTGAGCTTGTGACCCTGGGTTTCACGCTTTAGCGATCGTCAGACAAACTGATTAATTTTTTAAAAATTTTGGTTTTATGTAGATTGCGTGTATTGGTGTTATTGTGGAAGTGGTGGGGGAAACTTCGTCGTTTTTTCATCGTACTGACGCAAACATCGATGTATGCAGACACATACATACTTGGTCGTCTGTCGGGACTCATACATATATAAACATATGTGGGCAGTTTCGGATATGACATATGTATGTATACGCGTGGTGTTGTGTCTATACATACGCATTTGTATGTTGAAATTTAAAGATTGGAAGTGTGGCGGAAATGTCTCGTGAATGTCTCGTGAAAGTATACATGCCATTTTTTTTCCGGTGAATAATATTTCCTCGCACGTATGTATATAAAGTATATTATGTATATATTATTATTGCCACCATCCACCTTACAAATTATTATCACACCATATATAACATTACCATATAATCCTGCCTTAATTATTAACGTATACTACCCCCTCTCTCAGCATATTTAATACCACCATAAAAATAACCAATAAGGATTACAAACTGAAATTTCTACCAGCCACAAATACACAGTCACAAATAAACAAGGAAATAACGAGCTTTAATAATATTTTTGTAAATTAAAAATTAAAATATTATAGCAATCTTCAACTACTATAATTTTACACAGAATACCTATTATCAGGATTTATACCAAAATAAATTGATACATATAACAAAATAAAATAAAATAAAATAAAACACCAACAACCAGTCTTTAGCTACCACCACAAATGACTACATTCATGGTTTCATCATTCTCCCACCAACGTTACTAATCATTTCTATCAATTTACAATTTCTACCAATTTACAATAACTATTAGCTAATTATATTATCATTGTCTCCAATCCCTTGCAACATTACTATCACATCATATCATATAGACCCGTTATTAAATCAAACTACCCTCTCATCCAACAAATTAAACATTAAACATCACCATATAAATAACCAATAAGGATTACAAATTACTACCTGGTACATATACACAGTCAAAAACAAACAAATAACCAGCTTTAAATATAACAAATAAACCGCCATTTTTTTCAAAATTTAAAAATAAATATAAATAATAATAATTTTTACCTATCATAATTTCACACAAACCGCACCACACGTATATACATACATGCGAGGAAATATTATTCAGCGGAAAAAAAAATGACATGTATACATTCACGAGACATTCACGAGACATTTCCGCCACACTTCCAATCTTTAAATTTCAACATACAAATGCGTATGTATAGACACAACACCACCCGTATACATACATATGTCATATCCGAAACTGCCCACATGTGTTTATATATGTATGAGTCCCGACGGACGACCAAGTGTGTATATGTGTCTGCATACATCGATGTTTGCGTCAGTACGATGAAAAAACGACGAATTCCCCCCCCACTTCCACAATAACACCAATACACGCAATCTACATAAAACCAAAATTTTAAAAAATTAATCAGTTTGTCTGACGATCGCTAAAGCGTGAAACTCAGGGTCACAAGCTCACATCTATCCAACCATATATATTAGCTCTATCTCTGATATTGAGGGCTTTCTAATAAGTACCGCGCATATAATATATAAATAATTATACACATATATATATATATCTATTTATACACACACACACACACACACACACACACACACACACACACACACATATATATATATATATATATATATATATATATATATATATATATATATATATATATATATATATATATGATTAGGTCATCTAAATACTTGGATAAGTATCGCTGCGGAACTTAGTGAAGAGCGGCACTATATCGAGTCTAGTTAGCTAGTTAGTGTCTTCTTTGTCACCGATACCTTGCGTTGTATCGAAACGTTCAGGGTTCGATTCTCAGTAGTGGATGCGCACTGCTGACGAGTCCCAGATAGGAGGAAACGGCCGTCCAGCTCCTTCTACATTCTGCTGAGTATTATTCTAGGCCCAACGAACTGATATATATATATATATATATATATATATATATATGAAGTGAGAGAAACATATGTGCATATACATATATATGGAAATATACCTATATGCATATATAGAAATATATATATATATATATATATATATATATATATATATATATATATATATGTGTGTGTGTGTGTGTGTGTGTGTTTTCTCTCATCCCCCCCCTTACCCAAATAGAAGTTTCTTATGTTCTGGCAGAGCGCGGCAAAACCATATATATATTAATATTTGCTGCCATTAACATGTTAGACACCTACATAAAAGATAATGCATCAGCAAAGATTGAAAGAAGAACGTGAATGTGGCTTGCGGGGGGGGGCGAGAACTAACGAGACTGGTGTCTGTGTTGAGTCCGCCTTTTCCTACATAAAGTGTCAGATTCACAATTTATTATTTGTTGCTATAAAACGGCTTCGATGTAAATATGCAGTATCTTTATCTATTGTCATTATCAGTTGGGATATTATAGACTTGTGTTCGGTTGCTTCACGAGAAACTGAGGTTACTCAACGCTTCATGGTGTGGCGATGACCAGACTGACTTAACTTAGTGAGTAATCTATCACTTCACATTGTAAATTTGGCTATTCTACTGTGAAAACCCACACTTTATATGGTCTGCTTATAATTTTTGCGTATTCACTATCGAAATTATGTTGACTTTGGAAATGATACACTTTGTAGGGTAAGTTTATATTAGGAAACAATTCAACTGAACCCGACAGGGACACGAATTTGGCATTCGGGCTCGGATCGATAGATATGAAACCACTGAGATAGATAGATAGATAGATAGATAGATAGATAGATAGATAGATAGATAGATAATGTGATTGGTCAGTTTATGAGGAACAACTAGACAGCGTCTGTTCACAAGCCCGAGGTTATGGATGTGTCGATTGGTGTTTTGTGAAGGATCAAGTTCTGGCGACATTATACGTATGACTGTACTTGACTGTTGTTCAACGATTCTAAGCAAAGCATTATTTTTCTCAACAGAAAGTCTCCCTGACCATGTTTTATCTTCAAGTTTGGTGTCACCTTCCTAGAATCGTCTTTGATATTTACGGAAACTTCGAAATTATAAATTTCTCTTGCACTCGATTGGAACACTGTTTTTTTTTGTTTTTTAACTCAGCATAAAATGGCTATAGCTGGAACGTTTAACTGCCCATCATTAAAGCCGTAAAATAAATAAACAATGAATCTTTATGCGATATATGAAAGCAAAATGATATACACTTAAGCTACGATTGAAGTCATATCAAATTAATGATATAAAGAGGAGATAAAGGTGGCCATGTTCATCCGTGAAAAACTTTTGTTTCAACCTCGTATAATATTTCATCTTTAGAATTTAGTCGTTAAAAGTTTGTTTAAATCCATTTCCAAGGAGGAGATTATGCTGAAAGAATGAATATATTTTGTACAAAATCAATAATTTTTAGTCATTAGGCTACAGAATTATCGATATACCTCCGTCGATCTGGCCAGACTGATAGCAGAAGATAAGAGGTTTAGAGAGCCTGATCAATAAAGAGAAAATTCGATAAAAAAACAACACATGAAAACACTAAGAGAGAAAATTTTATACTTGTGTGTTTGCAAATTCGATTTGACAGAAACTGTTTTGCCGATGCGTTTCCTCACTATATTCCTTAAAAATGATAAAAGAAAGAAACCAGCAAACTTTTGAAACCTTTGTTTCATGAATATTTCATGAAGTCCATGAATATTCTGCATGTATAAGCAGTTCGAATCCGTACGTACCATTGCAGAATGCAGAGTGCAGAATGCAGAATGCAGAAAGTATATTCATACTCAATGGAGAATTTACAACCGGAAGCAGACCAGTAGACATGGTGACAATTTTTTGTAGAATTTCCGAAATATTTTAAAAAACAAAAACGAAGATTTCTTTTTTAAAATGTGGCAAATAAAAACACTGATTCGTATAAACGAAATTAATAAAAAATATTTAAATATACAAGAAATAAAACCGTTTTATACGCAATGTTCCTTCAGAACTTGGATGATTTAGAACAATCCTGAACTTCCTTCCTAGCATTTAACATTTGATTGACCCTTTGACTTTGTTTTGATAACAATTCGCATACACTCATTAATTTACTTGAAGCCTATATATTATCTTACCTTGATTATGTCTTCTGAGCTTTAAATTTGCCATGCCTTCTTTCCTCGTTCATTTCTTATCCAAGAAATTTCATCTCTCCATTTTTTTTATTTTTTTTTGATTATTACCAAATTGGCCCGAACGTCTTGATAAGCTTAACATAATTTTCTATTTTATATGACTGACAAGAGTTCCTACAGTTTCGAAGAGAGAGGGTTCGGGTGACAAAACTTTCGGGACAGCCTATGTTTATCGTATTATTCGTTCCCACAAACTCGGAAAATCACCGTTTTCTGCTCTTTCATATGCCCTCTCTATGTCAAGTGAGTATTAAAATTCTCCAAGCCTTTTTCCCTCATTATATTTCTAAGAAATTTCTTAAGTACTATATCAAGTATCTGACTATATTTCTGAGATGAGGTATTAGGTATACTATTTACATTATTCGGACTATTATGCTTATCTTTGTTGCCATATTTATCTCAAAGTTTCGGTCGTTTTAGGCTCCTGTCTTCTTCAGTATCTGTCTATATTTCTGAGATGAGGTATTATGTACACTATATATATTGTACGGACTATCATCCGCATCTTTGTTCCCGTATTTATCACAACGATTCGGCCTTTGTACGCTCCGGCCTTCTTCAGGTGGTTGGAATGTTGAACTGAACCCTTTGTTTCGCTCGTTGGCGTAGACTGTTCTAGTTTCACGTGCCATGTCTAATGGATATCAGTTATCAGTTATCCCCTCTTCAAGTTCTCCACTGCCTTAACCGGGTATTGAACTCACACTCTTTGGGTCCTGTCACTGGATCTAACTAATACCTTTATCCCCTGTGCTTTTTGTCCTTGAGGAGAGGTGAATTAACAGGAGATAACTGATAACTGACATCCATTAGACATGGCACGTGGAAGTAGAATAGTCTACCCTAGCGAGCGAAATAAAGGGTTCAGTTTGACATTCCAACCACGGCCGGAACTTTGTGATAAATATGGCAGGAAAGATGAGGATAATAGTCCGAACAATGTAAATAGTTTACTATATCAAGAGTTTTCTTGTCTTGTCTTCAATAAGTCTCTTGATTGTTACTTTTGCCGAGCCGTATTTTCTCATTATATATCCAAGGAAATTTAACGGGCTCTTTCGCATTCTAAATATAAGTTTTTCGTTATTCTCCTTTTCATTAAAGCTTCTGTGTTGCATACACCTGCTGATGGCAATCCAAGAATTTCTGCTTGAAACAAATCTATGTTTCTTGACTTGTCTTTTGCATCTGTGACGAGCTTATGTTCGATTCTTGGTGAAATATTATTTCCGTAGCACCCAGCGTCTCTAACAGAGTATCTACAACATATTTGGCTATGTATTCAATAGTATATCAATTCCTTTCCAAATAGATTTAGTTTCAGTTCACTCTGAGATATCGTTCATTAGTTATTGGTTATCTCTAGGGTTGACAAGAAGTTAACATCTAAACATATTGTAAAAAGCTTGCAAGCTGTCGGAGAATTCATTCACTGAAGAAGGTTATGAAAGGACACATTTAATTCTTGTATCACATCTACGCAAAATCGCATTATCATCAATAAATGTCAAAAAATGAGATATTCACTTATATTCTATTGACTATCGTTCAGTAGTTGTATCGGAAAATAAAGAGAGGTCGAAAGGTCAGCATCAGCCATCGAATGCGGAAATTGATAAGCACAAATTAAATGAAAATTAAACGCAAAGCGTTTATTATAAATGGAGTAGAAATGCAGAGAATTTTTCTCGTAAAAAATGATAATTTTGAAAAAAAAATATCTTGTTATGTTAAGGAGAGACACATTGAATAAATTTTCGTATCATTTTCATAATTCTATTTAAAAAAGTAGTTTTGTAGCATTGGGTAACTTTCTTATGAATCAACTCTCAAAATATTGAAGAGAATTAATTTGACTTCATTTTTTTAACATATCCATTAGCCAGAAAATAGATTTATTCGATTATAAACTTTAAACATTAAACAACCCTCGTAATTCATAATAGAAATCGAATTACTTTATTTTGAGACCAGTTTTATTATTCTATCTCGTCTAATCCTTATTTTAAATGACTGGAGATCGAACTCATCAATCAGTGCTCAGACTATTCAAGAGAATTATCTTTCATGAATTTTCATCATCAGTTTTATTGACCTATCTTTTTAATTAGAGAACTTACTTCAAAGTCAAAAATATTCAAGAGAAATGACTTTACATCCCTTTGCTACCAGTGTTATTTATCTATCTAGCTTTAAACTTTTTAAAACGATAGAAGACCGTAAGTATCAACGCTCAAAGTTGAAGAGAAATAATTATACATAATTTTGATAACAGTTTCCTTATTCTATCTATCCTAAAATCGCTGTAAAGAGATTTGAGACGTCACTTTTTTAAAGAACACTCAAAATATTGAATGAAAATATCTTTACTTTATGTTGATACCAATTTCATTATTCTGCCAGACCTAAAATAACCATTAAATGCTTTAATTGTCATTTAACACTCAAATTATTCTGGATAAATAAATTCATTTTGATACCAGTTTCATTATCCTATACAAATTAAAATTTGTTTTAAGGATTATAGACCTTATCTTCCAAGCGAACCTGGTAATTTGAATGAATCTATCTATTTATATATATATATATATATATATATATATATATATATATATATATATATATATATATATATATATGGTGTGTGTGTGGTGATAAAATAAGCATATCCCATCTCCCCTCTCCCTTGTAACAACCATCACAATAAAATAAACGTTTTTCAGCACTGAAGCTAAATGAGTCAAATAAAGCTTCATATAATAGAAAATAAGTGAATTAACAGGAAATAAGACATGCTGATCAAAAGGCTGCCTAAAACTCAAAGATGGAACGCTCATATAAGAAAAAAAAATTCTTCAGCGCTAGAACAAATATTAAAAACCGAAGTGGAAGCTGAAATTGAACAGAAACAAGGCGGCTGGACCAGACGGAATTGTAATAGAGATGCTGGTAGCCTTAGATGATTTCGGCATAGACAGGGTTACAGTAATAATAAATGAACTTTCCAACAGTTGTGATATACCGGAATATCTAACCAGAACTATTATCTTAGCACTGCCTAAGAAACCAGGCGCAAACGAATGTTGACTCTACCGAACAATTAGCCTAATGAGCCACGTAAGAAAAGTCATAATGTGAATGCTAATGAAATAGAACTCACAGAAGAATAAGGCCCGGGATAAGACAAGAACAAAGCGGAGTGCTAAGAGACAGGAATATTTCGTTAGAAAAAAAAAGAGTAGCGAACTGCTATGTAATACCTGGCAGCTAATGCTGGACAATCTTCTCAAATACGAAGAAGAGACTCGAAGCAACGGAAGTGTGGTTCTACAGAAGGATGATAGGGATACCGTAGTTCAAATATTTGAGTGACGCCGAGGTTTTGGAGAGATTGAAAACAAAATGGTAACTTATAATTAACACCAGGAAGAGGCAGCACAAATTTCTGATATATTTTATGAGAAAGGAGGGCATGAGAAAAATCTGATACTCACAGGACCAATGGATGGAAAGTGGGTCGGGGGAAGCAACGTGTGACATATGGGGTCTAGCAAGTGGATGGCGGAACAGGGTCTTTGAAAATAACAAAATGGCAAAACTTATTAAAAGCTACAAGGAACAGGAGGAGGTGGAGTACCATGAAAGGACAAGTCACATAAAAGAAGAAAGAAGCTTCTACTTATACACACACACATGTATATATATATATATATATATATATATATATATATAAAGAAATATAGTTTTAAGGTGTGCTATATTTATGGAATAAAGTGCTCAATATCAGAGATAGAGCGTACGTTGATATAAATATAAAAATGAACATTGAATTAAACACTCAGAAGCTACAGGCTGTTTCATGCTGGACGCAATCGTTAGTCAGCCTGACGATTGCGTCCAGCATGAAACAGCCTGTCCCCTCTGAGTGTTGACTTCAATGATCACTTATATATATATATATATATATATATATATATATATATATATATATATATATATAGGATGCTGATATAGTGAGTTCAAAGGGTTGAGGACATTACTTACCAAGCAACTTTCGTAATCTGAAAAGAAATAAAATTGATGCATTCTGTTACGTTTTCCACTAAAATTGATTTTATATTATAGGATTCTCAATTATACACACATAGATATGTCTGTGTGTGTGTGTGTGTGTATTTGTGTGTGCATGTGCATGAGAGAGCGAAAGAAAGAGAGTGAGATAGTATCTCAGACTACTGTTGATGCAGTGTGTTCAATTATATTTATCAAATATTTATGGTCAGTTTTAAACAGTAATTACAGACAATGATTAAAATATAGAACAAAACAAGAAAAATCATTTTAACTTGGCTTTGGTTAATCTATTTGATCAATAGCACTTTATCTGTCGCATCAACAATTTTCATTGTTTTTACTTCGACACAACGAATATAACGGTTGTTCTCAGACTTATTCACTTTACCAAAATATCACAAATGCAGTGTCTGTGCAAGTGATTACAAGGTGACTTACTTTACAAATATTTGCGTTAGTTTATAAGCAATAATTTTGAGAAATGATTAAAGAATTCAATTAGATTTTTCATTAGATTGTTTCATACATAATTTTCGTTCTTTTGAATTAATTTTGTTCTTAAAATTAAATAAAGTACAATTACATTTTATGCCATTACATATTCCTTATTATTTGCAATGACTTGTTGCTATTTATCAGGCAACACTTCGATATATTTCGAATAAAATTCCACAGGTTTTTATGTGAAAATATTGTAGACAAACTCTTGGTTTTCATTAGAGAAAGTTATCCCCAACGAGGCGTTTTGCAACGATCAAAGAAGGTAATAATCAGTTTGTAGAGAGTCAGATGAACATGGCAATGTTTTAACAGAGGATGGAAAGAGCGACTTCGAAATCCGAAGGCGTATTGGAATAGCGACAGATGACTTTCAAAAGTATTAAGAAACAGGAAGATATTGTTTGGAACAAAGAGAATAGTACTTAACTGCTAAATAATATCAGTCCTGCTATATCGCTGTCGCTACTGAAAAATATCTTCGGAGATGAAAAAGAGATTGTAAGGGAAGAGAAATATACAGAAGGATGCTGAGAATACCATGAAGAATACGATAGACTGAATATGCGTTCAACAGAGAAAATGGAAACGAAAAGGAGCCTTATACATCAGAAAGAGACAGGTGAAAGTT
Source organism: Acanthosepion lycidas (assembly GCA_963932145.1). Classification (NCBI taxonomy): domain Eukaryota; kingdom Metazoa; phylum Mollusca; class Cephalopoda; order Sepiida; family Sepiidae; genus Acanthosepion; species Acanthosepion lycidas. The sequence continues at coordinate 125,884,293 of OZ010583.1, forward strand.
GTAGGGTACATAACGAGGCAAGAGGACTTCGAAAGATTGAAATATTTTATGCAAGAGGAAAAAATAAAAACATTGCAAAACATACCTAAAAATTTGTGTAAATTGAAGGCGGAGCAGAGCAGGGATGGCAGAGAAACGATAGAGAAGAAATTGTGGAGATTCATGATAACGCACTTGAAGAGACGCAAAGAAGAAGAAGAAAAAGAAAAGAAGGAAAAAAAGAAGACAACAAGAAGAAGAAACAAGAAAAAAAGGTAGAAAAAACGAAGAAGAAAAAGAAAAGAAGAAAAAGAAAAAAAAAAGAAGAACGATGATGATGTCAATAATAATAATAATAATAATAATAATAATAATAATAATCTTCCTGTGTTACTCTTGCTATTGTGCGGTTACTTTGGAAAACAACAGTTTTTGATAAAATCTAAGGTAAGTTTATTTTCCTCAAAGTTATTCTTAATTGCCACGTTATTAGTATTTCCTATGATATTAGGTTGGTGCAGAAAAATAATGACGTAATAATGTCGTTTTTTGACCTATTTTTAACGTCAAAAACGACATCATTACGTCATTATTTTTGCACCAACCTAATACATTCATCATTCCAATAGGTCTCCAAAACGGGAAATTAATTGTGACTCCATCAAATACTTTCGTTCTCAATATGATAATGATTTTGTTTTCAGTGCTCTCTTCCACATTCTTCATTACCAAATTTAAATCCTCACCTGATCGACTGCTTTCCCAATAGGTGTGGGGCGAAAAGAAGACTTGAAAAACCTTTTCATATCTAAGAAATGATTTGCAAATATCTTTTTAAAAGTGTTTATCACGCAGAAGCTATTTATAGCTGATTGAGTAAATGCTTGAACGCTTACTAGAAACAATAATTCACATGTCATTTTGCAGTATTTTTAATGCTGTATACATCATTGCTTTTGAAACACGCTTACATAATTATAGTCGAGAGACCAGTTAGCCGAAGAATTGCACGTCCTAAAGGTCAATGTAGTGAACATTCCAATTAGGGAAAACAGTCTTGTAACTTTGAAAACCTCATAAACCAAGCTTGTATTATTTCATCAGCACCAATCAGACAAGGAATACTGTCCAGTTAAGATGAATGATTGCACACACAAGCAACTACCATGTTTTGAAGTTGTCGTTCAAATTTGTGAAGACAAGTTTTTTTCCCGGCCTCAAATGGAACGCAGACAATGCTGGCCAAAATTTAAAAAAAAATACAAAAACTTTTTCGTTGTTAGACACTTTGAGTTGTTTAGAAAAAGGAAAATAAGAAAAATAAAAATAGAAAACTCTTTAGCATTTTTCTGTCTATATTTTCTGAGATCAGATATTGCAATTATTTACGTTATTTACATTTTTGCTGTTGTCCCGATCTTTATTGTTATGTTTACGACGTTTCGGCCTTCTTCAGGTGATTGGAAATTCGAAATGAACCCTTTATTCCGTTCACCGGGGTAGATGTTTTTCTAGTTCAATATGCCATACCTCTTACAGACGCCTAAGTGATCTCCCTTTATCTCAGCTCTCCAAGCTGTTCACCGCTGCCGTAGTCAGGTACTGAATTCACAACACTTTGAGTCAAGTGACTTGATCCAACCGACACTTGTATCCAGTGGCCCATGTGACCTTTAGCGTGTAATAGTGAAAATTTAAATTAGGAAATTAGGTGAAATACTAGTTGGTCAAAAAGTACATGACTATATTTAAACGAAGTTTTAACTGATAAACACGAAACGAAATTTATTCTTGTATTCAAGCAAGAACGCAGACAAGATCATTCGCGTTACATGAGGTAAAAACATAGCAAAGGCTAAATAGTTTGAACGTGGCAGAATTGTCGAGCTGAAAAAGGATGGTCTTGCTCCACCTGCCATCGCTGATGAGATTGGACGTAGCAAAACTGTTGCTACAAATTTCTGATGGATACGAAACGAGAATTCCAAGTGGTCTGCTCTAGAATGTTTCATCGGTATTGAGCAGGAGGTTTTAACGGGTTGTCCCGTACAACACCCCCCAATCACCAAACCAGATTAAGGCGCTTACGAACACAAAATTCTGATGTAGGTATTTTCGAGGGAAAGGCTTTAAAAACCGCAATGGTCTTTAAACTCCTCGTCTCCTTCGACACCAGAAAACATTGCTGTGAAGCACCAAACATGGAGCACAGAAAAGTCGAAGAAGGTTTTGTTCTCTGATTAGAAAAATTAACCTCGATGGTCGTGGTGTCATCCAACGTTCATGGTAAGTTAAGAATATCTCAACGGATATATTTTCTACACGAAACTATGGAGGAGGTGTCATCATGCTTTGGAGTGTTCTCCCAATACCAGGAACAATGAACCTTCGAGTTATACAAGCGCGTCAGACCATGACTACGAACACTGGCATGTTGGACAGAGCATTCTTATTAACTGTTGTACCATACTTACGGGCGCTAATGGGTATGCCCCCATTGCCATAAATACATTAGTGAATACTGTATGTGTTGGTCGCGGTCTGTACTTGGTGGTTCTTCTTCAGGTGGGTTGGTTAAACTCTCTGCCTCCGGGCAGAGAAGATGCCCAGACGGTGCTATGCCGAAGGACAGAGGCTCGTCTCGGGAAACAGTCACTCGCCCCCGCTTTATACGGGGTCTTCGGGAATTTTTGGCTGAGCTTGCGTGGGGTAGTTGGTAGATATCATCCGCAGTTTGAAGTTGTAGATTCTTTGTGAAATTCACTTGACTTAACTCTAACAGTTGACTAATTTTCCTACGCGCCGCTGGCGAATCTTATATGTGTTGTTCTTGTTCTAAGTATTATCGTTCATTACCAACTTTCACTTCAGTAACCCTCCCTAGGTTATTACACTAACTAGAGGCGCTTGTGTGGAATGACTGGATATTTATAGCCGAATAACAAGGTAATTTTCTGAAACGTATAACGTGATTCTTTTGTACCATCCAGCGTGTTCGCCCGACCTGAACCCCATTGAAAATGTTTCGGGTGTATGGAAAGGGAACGGTGCAGGATATTTGTGAAGCCGTCATAACAACTTCGAAATATATCCACCATGGTAAAGAGCATTTTTTTATTCACAATGACCGCCGTGGAAATCACTACTGAGGCATCATCTTGGGCATTTCCTATTCTATTTAGGACTTCTTTTAGGCATTGTCTTTGACTAGTATTTGAATTTTCCCGATGAAATGATAAAAAGGTTTTTAATTTTTATTTTTCCTTTTCTAATTTTCATTTTTGTAGTTCTGCTCCGGCAACTACTTGTCTTCTCTTGTAAGATTGAACTTGACAAATCAAATTAGACTAAAATTGTTTATTGCTGTCATATCTGGACTGGTGTTAACGAATCCTTCATTTCCAGTTTTATTAGAGTTCCATTTTATTTTCACGGTCTTTTCAGGGACGACACGTTGCAACCTATTTCCCGCAGATGCGCCGTCGCCGTGCTATTTCCATGGCAAATGTTCAGATGAGCTGCATGATTTAGTTCTACCAGTTCTTTACAGCTAACCATTCTATTTCCAAAGAAATTTCATACCCTCCGTATTTCAGTTGTTTTGAGGGAGTTTCACGCGGTGAGCTTTTTCCCAAGAACCAGGCCGATACTTTCACGAACCCTTAATCTTAACTTCAATTCAAGAGTAAATCTTTAATTATCCCCCAAATCCCCAACCCTTCATTTCTTACGTTTACATTCATATCGCATAGCTCATTCCGTAACCTTTTTCTGTGAGTAGTCTTTCAGATTTGTAGTCAGAGAATATTAGTATAATAACACTCTGTTGGATGAGTCCTATTCATAGGCATTTTGTACAAAAAAAGATTTCTATCTTCTGGATGAACACATAACAAATTTGGAGTACTTTTGCAATTGGCCAATCGAGTTGGGGAGGCGTTGAAAAGAAAAAATACATCAAAGCAAGAGCAAAAACTGGTACTCAGTGCCGAGAGAACAATGAATTGAGTCACCATATCTATGTTCTACATATTCCTTTTCTATATACCATATATCTTCGGGACGTGCAATATCATGTCTCCACAATTTTCAGATCCTCTGTAGCTCTTAATAAAGTTTATCTTTTTGCTATCTCTCTTAATCGCCGTTCTGCCAAACATTTAACAAACTACTTTTACCATATACCTCCATAACATTGGCGACCACGGATCTTCACTATTTCCTATCCTTTTGTAAATCTTAATAAACTTTATATTTTTGCTGTATCTTCTGAATTCTGTCCTAAACAACCATTTAAAGAAGCTCGTTCTTTGTCTTTTTCTATGTACCGTTTACTTTCAGGACGTGCAAGACCATAGTTCTGCATAATTTCCTGTCTTTTGAAGCTGTTAATAAAATCTGTCTTTAGCTCTCTCTCTCTCTATCTCTCTCTCTCTCTCTCTCTCTCTCTGACTCTCCTAATCCCTGTTCGCCAAAAATTTACATTTCATTGTTTGGTCGGTTATTCATTGCTTTCCTTTGTTCTTCTTGCTTTTATGTTCTTTTAGTGTCCTTTTATTTAATGCGACTTTAATTCTAAGGTAACAGAAACAGAAGAAGATTTCAATGAAAAAACATTAGAGATTAGTTTTTGAAAGGTAATGAAACTTAAGAAACAATGTGCTAATTCATGAACTGCATGATGAGTAGCTCACAAAGCTTCCACTTTTCAGTCTTGGTTTTAACTAATAGCTTTAAACGGATTCAATAGCTTAGTTACCTCCCTTGATGTTCCTGTAGGTGTATGCTTACATCATAAAATTTAAAAATTGTTGTGTACATAAGAAAGTTTAACGTTTTTATTTCATAAGTAAAAAAATAATTTTAAGATGAACACAACAATCTTGTCTTAGATAAGAAAAAGACTCTGAGGATGGAATTGTGTTAATGTCGAAAGTAATCAGAAAAAATGGTAACTTTCTAAGAAATCTTTCGTAAATATGAGAGGATCCTATTAAGATTAAGCAAATAAAACTTGACCAAATTATTTAATGAGACATGTCTATACATATATATATATATATATATATATATATATATATATATATATATATATATAGGTCACTCTATTCAAACATTAAAAACATCGAAGGGCTAACCGCCCTTCAAGAAGCACTTACTAAAAGAAGAAAACAAGACCCACCCCCCACAGAAGTCATCATAAAACTCATGGAGCATGTCCTTACATTGAATACTTTCAACTTCAATGGAGCACACTACCTTCAAATAAGAGGTTGTGCCATGGGCACTATAGCAGCTCCATCATATGCTACAATATTCATGGGAATATTTGAGGAGACCCATATCTATCCAATCATTGGTAGCGACTGCGTATTCTATGCAAGATATATCGATGATATATTCTTTGTATACACGGGTAGTGATGACAAACTTACCCAATTCCTTATGACCCTAAACACAGTGCACGACTCAATTAAGTTTGACTATGAAAAATCCACAACATCAGTAACATTTTTAGACACCCGCATTTACATAGATGAAAACAGGACACTACAAACGACACTACACACTAAAATCACCGACACCCACAACTATCTACACTTTAAGTCTTCCCACCCTAAACACCTCAAAGAGAACCTTCCCTATTCACAAGCACTTAGACTCAGAAGGATATGTTCCAACAATGAAGAATTAAATAAATACATTGAAAATCTGGAGCATCAATTCACAACACGTGGCTATAAACAACACCTAATCAGGGAACAAATAAATAAAGCAATTTCCACACCTAGAGACACCCTAATGTACAAGATTAAAAATAAATCTAACTGCATCCCTCTAGTAACCACTTTCAACCCCACTCTGCCTCCACTATCCCAAATAATCAAACGTCGCTGGGAAATACTACATCTCAAACCAGACCTAAAAAAACTGTTTAAGGAACCTGGCCTTCTTGCATATCGTAGACCTAAGAACCTAAAAGAAATCATAGGTAGTAACCACATTTCAGGGGACAAGGTAATCCGTAATAAACTAAGAACAAAAAAAACAGGATTTTCCCAACCATGCAACAACAAAAGAAGTTTATGTTGCAACCATATTGAAAGCACAAATTCATTCACTAGCTCAGTCACTAAATCTACTTTCAAAATCTACCACGATTCTAACTGTAGAAGTCATAACATAATTTACCTCCTAGAATGCACACTATGCCAGAAACAATATGTAGGAAAATCTGAATGGCCCTTTCACTACAGAATTAACAATTATCGTAAACGAATTAAGTCGACTTCCCATGAAAAATTATTACCTGTAGAACAACATTTCCGCCTGGAAAAACACGATTTCAAAACCCATACCAAATTAACTATAGTTGAGAGAATAGAAAAGTTCAGAGCAGATAACATTAGAAAGATTTTAGAGTCGCATGAAAATAAGTGGATACAACGTCTAAAAACAAAATATCCAGCCGGGCTAAATCACAAATTTAACATTATATAGATATAACTCAACAAATAAAAAAAAAACTACCCACATTTCTCACCCACACAAGACAGACAGGCTTACGGAGGTGTGGAGGCCTCACACTTATGCACTCACCAACACGAATATACACACTTACACACATCATACGCACTCACTCCCTAATGAGCCAAATGATAAAACTCACCCACAGCAATACACACGCTTACACATATCATACTCCCTCCCTCCCTAAGAACCAAATAACATACACACAAACACTAAACAGAGACACATCCCCTCACCAAGTCCAATAAAACTGTCAAACTGACCAGAGAATTCATAGCAGCATGTATCTATCCAGCTCTAATCTCAAATAACAACTTAAAAGAGACTGTTTGACCAATACAAGGAATGTTAAAAGAGTCTTGTTAAAAAGATAAAAAAAATAAAAAAACAAATGAAAACTACAGACAAAAGTTCCTTTTCTCCATCAAGACATTCATTTCTGTAGTTTAGTGTTAGCAGCAAGCAGAAATATTTCTCCTCCCGATGATGGCCATTTCGGCCGAAACTAGTCGAGGAAACTAAATGGAATAATAATAAAAAAACGAAAGAATATTAATCTACAACCCAGTGTGTCTGAAGATTTTAATTTTTTAATTTTTTTTTATTGTTTAAAAAAAAAAAAAAAAATATATATATATATATATATATATATATATATATATATATATATGTGTGTGTGTGTGTGTGTGTGTTTGTGTGTGTGTGTATACAAATCTCAATACATATATTAATTTTATTTATCAATATTTATGTTAACCCTAGAATATTAACCATCAGCTAAAGTCACACCACTACTAACCATGGTTATATCATACCCGATTTTGAAAATATCAAAAAAAAAAAATTAAATATAAATCTTTATTTGAAATGTTTAATATGCAGGCACTTCAAACTTTGTACTTTGAGATAACATTAATAGGAACTGAAAAACATATTACTTCCCTGGGTACTATATACCGATGTTTAGTGTTATCTGGTTAATTTTATTGGCGGCTACATTTTTTTTAAATATCAAATTGACACCAATGCTTCTAAGTAGTAAGGATTTTCCCTTTTTTCAAATTTGTTTTTTTTTTTGTTGTGGATTCCGTGTTGAAATCCGGTACCAATAAATAACAAACGCCAGGAATGAATATAGGAAATAATAATGTATTAACGTAATAATACAAACTGGTAAAGCAGGTTAGTAGTTCCAGGAATACAGGTTAGTAGCAAAATATCTATACAGTCTTTGTTATTGAAGTATCGCTGTATGACTTCTTACTGAGTCTACGTACTTGCTCACTGTGATTCCTACAACGCTGTAACCTCACCCTCACTCTTCCGGTTACCTAGAACCTTTTACTCTGTCACTCTTCGGTCTTGCTCTGGCAGTAGTATAAGTATACACTGGGTGAGTTCATTTGTATAAAAAGGGGTGAGCCCCTCAACAGTTTTATCATGATGTCCTTATTGAACGAAACGTTGGCAATCGAATAAAAAAATTAAAATACGGACTTTTTTGTTCAGATATATTTATATCTATCATTTTCCTCTCTCTTTCACACTCACATATACATGCATACATACATACATACATACATACATACATACATATATATATATATATATATATATATATATATATATATATATATATATGTAGGTATGTATATATCCAGCTAAGATGAGCACAAATATAGTATTATTTATTCCATTGTCCGTAACATTTACTTTAAAAGAGGGCTCAATACAGTAGAGCTAAATTAGAGAAGTTTCAACCTTAAGGTTAAGATAACTACTAAAGTTGAACGTGTATATTTTCTTGATGTTGCGTTAGATCTTGTTAATGATGTATTCCAACTTTATATGAAAAATAATACTAACCCAATATATATTCACCCCAATTCTAACCACACTTCTTCTGTAATCGAAACATATCGCTTCATCTATCGAATGCAGGATTAGCAACAACTCATCGGACAAGGATGTGTTTAATAAATATAACGATGTTTATAATACTGCTTTAAAAATAGTGGTTACAAATACGGTGAAATCGAATATAGAAAATATGATAATAGCCATCCAAGGAAAATAAATGGGAATAAGAAAATAATTTGGTACACACGCTCATTTAACCAATTGGTCAGTAGTCAGTTAGGTCAGAGGTTCCACTATTTAATTGATAAGCATTTCCTTAAAAGAAACATTCATAGTAAAATATTTGACAGAACCGAACTAAAACTTAGTTATATCTGCACCCATAACCTCGAGAAGATTATAAAGAAACACAATAATAACATTTGAAACAAATTACAGATTTTGATAATAATGCACATACCAAGATAAATACTTTTGATGATATTAACCCATATAATTCCAAGAATTGTAACGATTGCCCATTAAGAAATTAATGTTTGATCTTGATTATCTAAGTACTATTTTTACAATAGAATATCCGATTGTTGAAAATTTTTATATAGGTAGTACTCAGAATTCTTTTAAGACTAGGTGGTATCAGCATACCTTATCCTTCACCAATAATACTTATAAAAAAGATGCATATCTTTCTAAATAGTTTTGGAATTTAAAATGGAGAATGGCAAAAAAAGCTAGAACATTTATGATAACTTGGTATTTTCATGCTGGGAAAAAAGACTGGATGCCAGCTTTTACCCAAGAGGAGACCTCAGACGCACATTTTGGTACGGGGTGGTTAAAAACCACACTCCAAGGGACGTTGCAAAGGAAATCACAGAACGAGTTCCAGTTTACGCGTTGATAACAGAAATATATTTTGTTAGTAGGAAGTTAATAGATGGAGTGTGAGTGGAATGAGATGTTAAAAGACACCACCGCATGATCAGATTTGCCAAGAGGGCAGAGCGACATGTATCAGAGATGCTGGTTAAACAGAAATCAAGAAGGGAAGCGTTGCCATTCAGTTTGTTGTGGAAACGCATAGAAAAGTCAGCCACTTGCAGTAGAGATTGAGTGATTGGTAAGTTAAGGGTTTGGATGCCAGCGAGGTCAGTTACAGAGTTTTTAAGCCACATGAGATGAGAACCAAGGAGATGAAAGCGGTTTAACTTTATATTTTCTTGTTGAGATGAAAGCCTCGATGCTAGCTTTTACCCAGGAAGAGACCCATTCCAGGTGACGTAGAGCAGTAAATCACGGAACAAGGCCCAGTCTGCTCGTTGATAGCAGAAAGATATTCTGTTAGTAGGAGTTTATTCTCTTTGGGGAGTAGAAGGAGATGTTAATTGACACTACGGCGTGATCAGAGTTGCCAAGAGGACAGACCTGCGTAGCGCTACAAAAGTCAGGGATAGAAGTAAAACAGAGATTGAGAAAGGACGCGTTACCGTCATGGTTACTGGGGAAACGCGTAGGAAAGTCAATCACTTGCGTGAGGGACTGAGTGATTGAAAATTTTAGGGTTTATATGCCACCGAGGTAAGTTACAGAGTGACTAAGCCACTTTGGGCTTTAAAGTCACCGAACACGAATATTTGCGCAAACGGATGTAGAGAGATGGAATAGTGTATATTATCAGAAATGCTATCGAGTAACAACAGTCTTGGGAGGAGGGGGAATGGTGCAGAGAGAAGAGATACCGTAATGTGTACTCCCTTTTTTCTATAAATATTTCCATGGCATCTGCTCTGACGAGATATTTTCACTGGTGTTTCATCTGCATGACTTTAAGCGTGCTACTAGGTTGGTAACTCGATCTCACCTATTTACTGTCAAAACAGTTACATATAACCGCCTCTTCTACTCCAAAAGCTTTTTCCCTCGCACGTCCGAACAGTAGAAATCCCTTCCTCTTATTTTCTTCCATATTAACTATAATCTTCAAAATATAAAATTAATGTCAATCTACATCTTCTGTTGCCTTGATCCCCATTATTATTTTTATCTTCTCCCCTATACCCAGCTTTTTCCCTTACATTCCGTGTAGACCCTTGCGTACTAGTAACAGAATATATATATATATATATATATATATATATATATATATATATATATATATATATATATTAGTAATTATTCTCGTCTGGAAAAACCTTAGGCGTTTTGTCTTGTAAATGAACAAACCAATACCCAAAGAAAAATGAGGGATAACAAAGAGAGAACTAAGAACATATAATTGAGCCGAAAACAATCGTCCAGTTCAGAGTACAAAAAAACAAAAAAAACAAACAAAAAACAAGTGTAAAGCAAAAGTAACTAAGTAAAATGCTCAATACACATGTAGGGCACTTTCACCTCTTTGGCCGGCGTACCCTGAAGATCCGCTTAGTTAGGTTTGCCTGGCTCTTTCTGTTCATAGTTATATATATATATATATATATATATTTCTGTTCATAGTTTCATATATATATATATATATATGCATAATTTTATTAAAGTCAACTGACAAGGTACTGCGATTAAGGTTTTTATTCATTTTATTTCATTCGCGTGGTTTTTTTCTAAACGTAATGTGTTAAAAAAAACTGACCAAAAAATTTAGATCGATTTTCTAAGTGTAGCTTACATATGGAAGGCTTGGGGTATACGGTAAGGATTGAACTCACTTCTCCGTCATAATTGTTCTAGTAAGGGAAGCTTGCTAACCATTACACCGCTTCGAGATTTCCCTGCCCCAAAGTATTCTATATATCCGAACACTTTCGGCTTTTTATAAAGGATGTTTCTCAATAATGACAGCGTTAGTAATAATCAAAAGGAATAAAGAAAAACATTCGATATCAACTATGAACACAGCCACAACTTGCATTTAGTTGAATTATATGAATTGAGTGATCAATAGCTGATATTACCTGTACTTGTCTGTACCTGTTTCAGCATTCACTCGTCACAGCCGAATGAAAGCCGACAAAGCGTAGTAGAGATATTCATTTGGACTTACCAATCCATTGTAGGAGTTTTTGCGAAAATATAAATTCACAAGCGATATCCAGCCGCATATATATACATAAGGATAGTGCAAAACAGTTTAAATTCAGAGATGCCATATCCTAGAGACCGAAAGCTGTAGGAACAAGTTTGTCCTGCAATAGCTTGGTCAGAAGAGGTGGACTTGTACTTTTCCGAAGGGTATTATCCCTTGGAAAACGTATGAATCCATCTCGTAAGTGAATGGAATTCGAACTCAACTGGAATTCGAACTCAGCTCCCCGATTCCTCAATTCGATATATATATATATATATATATATATATATATATATATATATATATATATATATATATATATATATAGTCCAGTGCTCCTGGTACTTATCTAGAGCTCCTTCATAAAATACAAAGAAGTATCTGCAATATTATTGTTTCTGATCTGGCATCTCGACTTTCGTCAATTTCCCACTGCCTTAAGTTTGCTTCTCTTTGCCTTTTCCATAAATATTTTCGTGTTAATTGTTCGGATTAACTCTTCATTAGGACCACTAGTCCATTTGAATTTAAGTACAGTACTAGACTGGCAACGAATGATCTCCAATTTACAGTTCAGTAGGCTAGATGTAATCGTGAAGTCTATGCTAACAGCTTCTTTTCTGTCATTTCTCGCTTGTCGAACTCCCTTCTGCGTCCATGCCTTTCCACCATCTTTAATCTGTAAAAGTTTTATTGCAATACCAACCGCTATCTACTGTCCTCCACCCAGTAATCGCTTGTACCTCAGTGGCTTTGCAGAGGTGAATGCGATTAAGATATATATATATATATATATATATATATATATATATATATATATATATATATATATATATATATATGTGTGTGTGTGTGTGTGTGTGTGTGTGTGTAAGCCCTAGGACATGCAGAACATTTGTAGAGTTTTTACAAACATTGTGTCCAGGAAAGAAAACACTTGTATAAACACATGAAAAATTAAATGAAAATCTTAATCGCATTACCTTATCAGTCATCTTATCTTTAACGAAACATGTATAAAACAGGGATTGCTACGTAAATACACAATATATATATATATATATATATATATATATATATATATATATATATATACGAGGCTATCATTACTACAGTTATGTGTAAAGCTAAAATTGTAAATAACCACAGAAAAGCATAAATAACTATATACCAGCGCCTATATTTTACGATATCATGATGGTGGCCATTATGCATGTATGTATTTTTGTATGTGTATATATGTATATCGATAAATTCTGTGTTATATGTGTATTATGATTCTTGTTATTGAGAAAGACAAAAGCATTTAAGTGGCGTACAAAGTTCGTTGACAGACAAAGAAGTCAATTCTTGCATTCAGAAGACAGGGATGGACTAAAAGATGTTTGAATCAGACAGCCAGGATTCACGAAGCAAGATTAAACTGATCAAAGCTTCGGAACTTGGACAAGTAGTTACCAAACTTCTCGTGATACTTACGCTTTGCTATTTTGAAGAAAGCCCGACCTCTGATCAATGAAGCCGAGGAAAGTTGCCCAAATGTGAAAAATTGTGCACTTGTCTCTCTCCGAAACACTCCTTGCAAATCTCGAAAGTAGAATGTCAGCAGCAGAATAAATTTTATGAATAATAAAATGATATTAAGTTGAAAAAGAAAAAGAAATATGACGACCGCAGGTGTTTGTTGGCTAAACGAATGCGGAGAGTGTGTGACGTGGGGGGCATTTCCGTTGTATCTTTAGGTCTTGATTATTATAAATGGATTTCAGTTCTGTTCTGATCGTATAAAATTGTATTGATTATTAATGCTAAGGAAACAATCTTTATACTAAAGTTCGTCAAATGCATAGCACAAGAGTCTTACGATCATATCAGATTGAAATATCGATTCTTATACTATTACTGAAGTTAAGCATCAACGAGCTTGGTCAGTAACTAGAGGGGTGAACACTTACGAATACCAGGTGCTGTAAGCTTGAATATGAGGGTGGTGTAATGGATAATGGCTTGAGATAATTAATCGGTCGGCCGAGTTGCAATTTCCACTGGCTTCGTTATATTCACTAATGTTAAAATACACTTGGCCAAAGTATGATTCCACCTCTTCTCCCTCCAGCTATGGATTAATTAATAAGACTTCTATCACTACATCATTTAATCTAAAAAAATAACCTTAAAATCTAAAACAATTTCTGGCTTTAAATTTAAAGGGTTGATAAACCGTAGAAAATGAATGAATAAACAAAAATCTAGGCGCAAGAGACACCCATGTTAAAAACATTACTGGATGTGCTGTCATATGAACATAATAGGAAATACAAGGAAGTTAAGTTAATGAGGAAAAGGCGGATAGATAGCAGAGATTGGTCCTTGACAGGAATAGGTTATGGTTGAAGAGCTCAGGGAATTATTCACGTGGAAGAGCCTGGGCCAGAAAGTAGAAATTGTCTGGAAAAAGTTACATCTGCATAAATATGGCATGACGCTTGGCTGTCGGACAAGATAACTTCCTAGGTTGGGTCTTCACTATTACGTAACTTTTTTTTGTTTGCAATGAAAAAAAAAACGTCGTGAAATGGAAGGTAGTTAAAGAGAATGCATTGTAAACTTTTAAAAAAATGGAAGAGACGCAGGAAGAAGAGTAGACATTTCCAAGCGGACTACTGACCCATAGTATTTTATGACTAGATTTTTTTCAGGAAAGATATATATATATATATATATATATATATATATATATATATATATATATATATATATATATATATATATATATTTATATATATATATATATATATATATATATATATATATGTGTGTGTGTATGTGTGTGTGTGTGTGTGTATAGTAAAAAAGGAACAACAGTAAGATATATAATTCGTTGTTCTTACTGATATTTTTATTTTTACAAGACAGTGCTCAATGTAAATTTACAGAGCATAAATAGTATAAATTAAGTGATTTAAAAATATGGTTCCATCGCTACAAAAACAGAAACTAACAACTTCAAATTCAATTATATAATTAACTTAAAAGCACTAGTTCTGTTTCATTTTAAAGCGAAGTTTTTTTAATAATTTATTTTGAAATTTATTAAGTTTTAAAAGAACATAGATTCATTTGTTTTCAAGGATAGAGAGAAATCCAATAATTTAGAGAGAGGTAGTAGCGTGTTCATTTTTATTTTAGCTTATCAGACGTTATGAAAAGAATTTTCCTAAAATAAATAGACAACACTTATCTATATTATTTAATGAAACATGTATGAAGGCAAAAATGCTCCCTAAATACACACACACACACACACACACACTATATATATATATATATATATATAGAGAGAGAGAGATAACTAGACTCGTATGTATGTTTGTATGTATGTATTATTCCAGGATCATTTTCAAACTTATTCAAGATGATCTTTGCCCTCTCTAACTTTCTGTCCTGGAGTAACAAGTTGCTTTACAGCTATCACGAACGATTTCAATTTCAAGTTTATTTTCATTACTCATTAAACTATCATAGCTGAAACTCCTCTCTCACAAGTAAAACGTCTTTTGGGGTGAGGTGTGTCTTTTCTAATTAACCACTTCACCTTTAAGTTGAAAGTATGATTCCTCTTCCTGTTGTGACCTCCGGATCCAGTTTTCCTTTCTCCTCTTCCATTTTTTTAATCTCATTTACCCTTCTCTTGATAGTTCTTGTATGGACTTCGAAGATGGAAGCCAGAGTATAAATGTTGGTACCATTACTGAAAGCTTGAATTAATTTTTCCTCCCACCATTGCTCAGTTGGAAAGCTCGTAGGGCTGACATAAAACGGGTTTAAGGTTTTCTCTTTTTAGCTGAATGTATCAAATGGTTATTCAGTGATTCTTATGAGAAACTTTGCCAAGATGGTTAAACGTCCGAAATGATAACCTGTAAAAAAATATTCAGTTAGTTTCGTGCTTCTTCAGATATTAAACATTTTTTGTATGAACAATCATGTTGTAAAACAATTTGGACTATAAAGAAAATCCAAAACTTTTGGTAGAACCAACGGAAATCTTGCAAAAAGAAGTAATATCCTTAAAGAAGAGAAAATCTCGAACAGGGACAGCAATAAGATAAAAAGGAAACCATAAAGAAGCAAACACCTACCTATTAAGTAAAGTGCTCAAAGCCTAGATTCCCTGAACAGACCAACAATTGCTTGATAACATTAATTCCCATGAAAGGAAGTTTTAGTCATAATATATATATATATATATATATATATATATATATATATATATATATATATATATATTAATCCATGTTTCATTAAATACTATAGACAAGTTTTGTCGATTTATTTTAAGTAAATTCCTTTCATATTGTCGAATAAGCTTTTTAGCATTATCATTGGAATCACTATGTTGATACATGTTCTATTTTTAATCCTGTCTAAGCTTTCGGCTTATATAAGCCATCATCAGAGATTATAAGTACATTACACTAAATTAAATAATAAATTATATAACAAAGATGGTAATTTTTGTTATAAAATGGTTATGCGGGCACTGCAACAATGGTAGTTTGTTTTGTTTGCATGGAAGGTTGCTATGCAACGATAAATTCACGTATATGAAACGCAGGAAGCAAAATATCGCATTGCGCTTCAAGTCGTCACACATGACCACGTGAGTGTTCAAAATGAAGACAATTGTTAAGTAAGCGAAGAAAAGCGGTTTATTGTTGTCCTGGGACGAAACCGGTTGTTTTCTTTTTTTAGCTTTTACTTTTTAAAATGCCTTATAAAATTGGTCCTTTCCTAGCTATTATTAAATTATGTACTACAGATAATTTATTTAATATATATATATATATATATATATATATATATATATATGAAGAAATATAGTCTTCAGATGTGCTATATTTATGGGATAAAGTGCTCTATATCAGAGATAGGGCGTGTGCAAATATAAAAGTGAACATAGAAATCAACACTTAGAGGCGACAGTCTGTTTGATTCTAGACGCAATCGTCAGGCTACGAGTGCTGTTATTTTTCTCGCCAAAATAGACTACCCACAATACAATGCTGACCCGTATATATAAATAGCCGAGAAAATTAACAGAACTCGTGACCTGAGGATTGCGTTTAGCATGAAACAGACTGTCGCCTCTAAGTGTTGACTTTTATGTTCACTTTTATATTATACACACACACACACACAGAGACACACACACACACACATATATATATATATATATGTGTGTGTGTGTGTGGGGATTGATGACACACAGCATAACAGAAATTGCTAGACGCTCACTAGAGGTACGGATGATTTTACACGCAGAAATTTATTTTTTTGTAAAATTCACCCAACACATATCCGCGCGAAATGATTTTTTGTCCATCTTTTTTTGAAAGAAACGATTTTCCTGTTTCTACAACTCATGACTGAAACATAGAGAGTCATTATTTAACTCAGGTAATGAAAAAAGTCTTTTATTATTTTTAAAACACTGTTCGCTTTCAGTCTTCACTATATTATCCTTGTGTCTCACTAAGCCAGGTTTATTGAAGTCTAGTCACTCTAAAATAATAATCCTTCCATTTACAACGTTGTTCACCTGTCGTGGAAGCATGTGTCTTGAATAAAATAGGCATTCATATACTATAAGATTTCTTTGACTGCTAGGAATATTGCGCCAAATAAAATACATTTTCTTCTGTCACTGTATCATTGTAACTTTTCAGTGCAGACTAAGAAAGTTTCCCTAATAGATAATAGCTTTTTTTCCCCCGAACGAGCAGATCTTCCGTTACAGGTACAGCTGACAGGTGCGAGTCGCATTTGGCGTTAAAGTGACAAATACTCTCAGCACGACCATCAATAAATAATTGAAAACAAGGCAAACGACACAGGCCGTCGGAAAGCGACGCCACACTGACGCCACGCACAATAAGATCCAACAAGACGAAAGATGGAACGAGATAGCGAGACGAAGAAGACGTTGGCACCGGATGTAGAGGGGTAATCGATATGATAGAAGTCTGGCATTCGTTTGCAGAGACGCGCCCGCTAAGATCCGGGGATTTTCAGCAGAAAAAAGAAGAGATATTCGGAGACAAACCAGCGTCTGCTGTAAACGAAAGTCAAGATTTCTTTCTTGGAAAATAATAACATCAGATCATTCATGTTCTCTACTTTTTTCTTCCCATCATTACACACTCACACGTACGCACACACACAGAGACATATATATATATATATATATATATATATATATATATATATATATATATATATATATATATATGAACACCCACCCACATAGACAGACACACAAATACATATATATATACAATAACAATTTATATCTACATATGGGAATATGAATATATGGCTATGTACGCTTACGTTCCAGAAGAAAAGAGAAAATTATGTCAGTTCAAATACGGTTAATACATATGGATAACAAAATACATAGACGTAAAAATATTTACGGCTATAAATCAGGCGCACTCAAATAAGTATACAGCGCTTATAAATATATGTATCAGCAAATTTTACGAACTTTTTTCTTGTATGCTTTGATGTACGTAATTTTCTACACACAGAAACACTCCCATATATATATATATATATATATATATATATATATATATATATATATATATTTACTAAAAGTAAGATATATTCACTTCTTGAAATTTTAGAAACAAAAAG
>OZ010583.1:125907428-125914928 GCA_963932145.1 Acanthosepion lycidas
GAACTTTTGTTAAAAAATAATGAAGTGTTAAATACAGTTTATTTTTTTAAATGTCACACCCAAAACGAAATGTCTAAGATTGTATATAATTATAGTAGTACTATGACTTTCTGGAATCTTCTTGAACGTTATGGGCCCTTCTAGAACTTGTTTTTTTTTTTATTTGTAAGTTTGTATGTTATGCTATATCTACAAAAAATAAATAAACAAAAGCAAAACTTTGGATGTAATAATAATAATAATAATAATAATAATAATAATAATAATAAGAAGAAGAAGAAGAAGAAGAAGAAGAAGAAGAAAGTAATTTCTGCCTTGGAAAACGAATCAAAAAGAGAAATATGTCCCTGTAACAACTAATCATACGGGTCAGTTAGTTACAAAGTCTGCAGTGTGGGTTATAGTAAATGTCTAATTCTCTTCTATAACAAGGTAAAATATTCGGTTGGTCTGTTCGACTTCACCCGCCATCTTTATCTCATCGTGAACTTTTTTGAATGAAAACCTAATACAAGCTTATGCCGAGATTTTTTTTTACGTTGAAACCGTCAGCATTTTAGTCAAAAGAGCTGCCAGATAAGCCTGATAAGCGACACGAGGTCATTGCAAATAAGAATGAAGATTTAAGTGAAGTAAATTTAATTAATTGTACTTTGTTTTTTAAAGGACAAACTTCATAAATATAAATTTAACTTACTTATGATTCTGAATATGATATATATATAAATATTTAAAAAATTCTCAGAATTAACCTGAAAAAACAAACACATTATGTATTAAGGAAACAGACAATAAGAAATCTCTAGTTTTAGCCCACGCGTTTCGTCCAATGTGAACTTTGTCAAAGCAAAAAACGAAATTATTTTATTGAAACAAAGGTATTTATTCTGAACAATACAGAATTGATAGGCAATGCCAAGGGGGAGTAGGGAGGGGATGGTCTTCATTAGCTATCCTAGTCCTACTTAATCCGGCTCACGATCCCTTCATTCATAACAATTTACTCATTCGCTGTAAGAACTCATCCATCATCTCTTAATCCTGCATATAACACAATACCACATATTTACAGGGGACCCTACAAAACACCACATGACAAAAAATCCATGATTCATGAAACGATGCGAGAGGGGAGATTTACCCAGATAACAAACTCCATATTTAAACTAAAGATAAAACTAAAACAAAACAATGTTAGTTGGAACCATTCCCCTCTGAATACAATAAGAGGCAACTGTATTCTGCCGATCAACAGAATCAAGACGCACACTCGTGGAATGGTAAGGATAAAAATAAATGGCGGAATGGGAAAAATCAAATGCTGACACAGTCGAGATGAAAAAAAAGGAGGACAAAAAAAAACTGGTGAGGTTGGGAATCTCAACATGGGCCATAACAAAAGAGAATGCCGGGAAACCGGCTGGGAATAACACTTATTAACACTAACTAGGAAAACATAACATTGTCTAACGTAACCAGGGGAGGGTTCAAAGGAAATCGCCCCGTTGCATCAAGGGGACGTAATAGAGAAAAATCAAGGCTAGCCCCGTCGACTCGAACCAGGCTCGCCATAGGCACCCACCTTTCGCTAAAAACTGTCGAAATCAAACGCATTCTATAAGATTTGATTTTTACCCTAAGCTGATGCTTAAACAAAATAACAAGATCCTGATGCAAATAACGTTCATCTTCCAAGATTCCCTCCTTTCGCGACTTCCACACCACCATTCTAGCCACGGCTAGCAACGTCAAAAAACACCATCCGTTTTACCCTGAAGAACGGGGGCGTCACACGAGTATGCAAGATCAATGGACATGAGCTGATAGGCTGTGATACGAGTTGTCAACTTGCCGACATAATTTCAGAAGGGGCGCACCTGAGGACAATGGTAGAAGACGTGCGAAACTGTTCATTTTAAGCCAATGTCTGACAAATCTGTCTGACCACATCTGAAGGTTACGTCATTGAGAGATAGCACGTTCCGAATCAGTCGCCAACAATGCGAAAACTCCGCCGCTGACGCCCAGGACCAAAAGGAGCGCAACTCTGACGCCGACAAACCTAGCCGGTCACACAGAGAATCATTCGAGACCACCTCCACTAATTAACGATACAATAGTCTCCGAGACCGAGAAAAGTCAATGGACCGATGAATGACCTTCGAGGCCAATCAACACTCCCTGAGGAAACTCGACAACCTTCCGCGTCTATGACAGCGACGGAAATGGCAGGACTGATGGCCAGGCTAGGGAAGGCGTCCGTAACACTCCGCGCCAAAATCGTGCCCTCCGTCAAAATACAGCGTATGAAAGCCAACCTTTAGTCATGGCGATGACTCTCCAGCTGTGGTAATCACAGCCCCGCCCCATGGCACGAACGCTGCTAACAGGCTTCATTACGAACCCAGTGGTTGGTTACGACTAGCTCACAAGGTGATCAACAAAATCTCGAACGCATCTATACCGGTTCTGAAATTGGAAGTACGGTCTACGTGGTTTATGTATAGATTCTAGATAAAATCAAAAAAATAATCTGCATTGTCATTTAGCTTCTTTCTGCCTTTTCTATGAATATTTTGATGGTAATTATTCTAATGAACTTTACTCTTTGGTATAAAGACTTCATCAACTCAAGTGTGCTAATAGATTGACAACAAGGTGTCATCATTTTACAGTTGAAATGTCTAGATGTAATCGTAAACTCTATGCTAAGAGTTTCTACTATCACACTTCCCGTTGACAGATCTCCCTTCCAGCTTCTTGCTTTCCAGTCAACATTGTTTTATTTATGTCATATTCTCTGACAGTAATCTCTTACGTCTAGATGGCTTTATTGCGTTGCTTGCGGTTAAATAATTTGTTGTGAATTCCGGGTTGAAATCCGATACCAATAAATAACAAACGCCAGGAATGAATATATGAAAATAATGTATTAACGTAATAATACAAACTGGTAAAGCAGGTTAGTAGTTCCAGGAATACGTATTAGTAGCAAAATATATATATACAGTCTTTGGTATTGAAGTATCGCTGTATGACTTCTTACTAAGTCTACGTGCTCGCTCACTGTGACTCTTACAACGCTGTTACATCACCCTCACTCTTCCAGTTACCTATAACCTTTTACTCTGTCACTCTGGACTCGACTCGACTCCTCGGTCTCGCTCTATCGGGTCTTCACGTAGCAGTAGTATATGTATATACTGGGTGAGTCCATTTGTGTAAAAAAGAGTGGACTCCTCAACATAATTCACAAAAAGAAAAAAATCAAGTGGTAAACTTGGTTGTTGTAAGACTTGTTCACTAAAATTCCGAGAGATGAGGCACTTACAGTGGTTGGAAACTGACTGGAATCATACCAATCCCTGGGAGAACATACTAACATTTCAATAGATAATCTGATGTAAATGTTGGCGTTTTGTGCACAGACAAATATCTTCCAACTAGATATACCAACAGGAGAGCTTTGCTATATATCCACCATTGTCAAAAGAGATGGTCAACATATATATTGATGAACGACGCACCAATATAATCTGGTCACACAAGGAAGCTATACAAATACTCCTTGACTATAAAACCTTCGACCCAGTTCACAATAGAAGGAATAATAATCATCTAAACTTCCTGGACGTACTAATAACTTGCACATAGAATTAGTTCAAGAAATTTATAAATCCAAAGAAAATCCTCACCAGAAAAATACCTCAACGTCAATTCCCAACATCCATATTGTATGATATAAGGGATCGTCCAGTGTATAGAACATCTGCTGACCAAGATATATGCCAACAGGAAATCATTATCATCGAGCGTACCCTACGGAATAAAACTACCCTGAAAACATACGATCAGTGTCGGCAGCTGGATACATAAGGGACAAGGAGGAAGACCAGAGAATTGCCACAGTCTGTTGACTTCCCCCATGAGCTTAAGGGAAAAGATTTAGAAGATCTGCGTTATATACAACATCAGGACAATATTCAGAAGTAGCTCCACTCTGCCGAGAAATCTCTGCCGAGTAAAGCTTAACACGAGGGAGAATTTGGCCAAGAACGGTGCATACTCCCTTCTTTGATGTTGTGGCCATGAACATAAAGGTGAAAAGGGCTGCATCCTAAAAGTTAGGCTGACGGAACATCAAAAAGTAGTAGTAATTGGGAGACAAGGAAATCAGAGAGGGCTGATCACGTAAGTGGGAGTGTAGACATTAGTCCCTTTCGAATGAAGGGAAATTACTGGACGAGAAAGAACTTCTGTAGAATTGGACGTCTGAATGGATCAGATCATATGCTCTGAGAACCTCCTTAATCGACCTAGCTTAGAAAGAAATATGAGATCCGCTAATAAAGAAAGAAGGGCAAATGAGAGCACGTCTTCAGCAACAGCAGTAGAAGTTGTAACAAAAGAGAAAAGCTTCAGTGATTGGAGTCAAGAAATAATTTTTTTTTTACTACCACAACGTTGAAGGTGTTGTGACCTAAGGGCCTTCATCAGGTTGTATATCAATATACGTAACGCACTGGAAAGCCTTTATTTATTCTACGGAATTACACTGTTGTCGTACTACTCCCCATGTCCATGGATATTATCTACTTCTTATTTTTATTACTACTCAGTAATTCATTAGACTATTGTCAAGTAGGAAAATTCACTGTGCTGAACTTGGAGATTTAAATCTAACCTACCTGAGGGTTAGGATTGTTGCAAATAATGTGACAATACTTTAATAAATATTGTGCAAGATTTTTACCTAAAAATCAGACAGAACCTTCGTTTCAACTGAAAGTTCATTAAATGCTGTCATAATTAACAATGAATTATATAAAATCCAGCAATTAACGAATTTATTTTAATTGTGTGATAAATTATCTTTGAATGAAATGTTTGGTTTTATTTGATTGAATGCACTACTATCCAGATCAAAACTTTTTGCATAAAAGTAGACAGACATAGTTGTAAAGATTTCGGAAGCATAAAACCAAAAATGTCTTGACTGTTAATTAAACACTTTCATTATAAAGAAGAAATGTTCAAATAAACTTTCGAAAGGAAGGTCATCGATTTCTTGTGTATAAACGTTGCTTAATGTGTTCAACGTATTTGGAAAAGTGAAGGACAAAGATAAATGAGGAGAATGAAAAATTGTTTAGTTTTTGTATCTATAATTTTCTTTTTCTTTTGCCTATATATATATATATATATATATATATATATATATATTTCTTTTGCCTATATATATATATATACAGCCACTCACACACACACAAATAGATACACATAATTATATATATGTCAGGTAATTTAGGCAGCAAATATTCATTGAATCAAATCTGATTAAAAAGAAGCGGAAAGTTCTGTCTGCTTAATTTTTCTTCTGTTTTTTTTTTCTTCTTTTTTTTTCAATTTTCGAAAGTGTTGATATTGTGATCCACATTTGGATAAATTGTCCAAAGTTCATATTTTATTGTTTATTCAAATAATTGCAGCCGTCTAAATAAATTTTATTAAGCAATGTATTGTGTGTAGACAAGAAAGTACAACACGAACTAACTTCGCATAGTTTATCCACATTTTCGAACAAAATACTCCATACTTTATTCGAAAGTAGGAAAAATTCAACAAAACAATTAAACAGAATATATATATATATATATATATATATATATATATATATATATATATATATATATATATATATATATATATATATATATATATATCCAAGTGGATAGAATCTAGGTAGAGCTAAATGACCAGGATAGAGCAAGATATGATATAAAAGGCTGAAACACTAATATTATTGGTTATAATCTATTACATTGGAATCGTAATTACGATCCAATTCATCAGACTCACAAATTCAAACATTTGTATTATATATATATATATATATATATATATATATATATATATATATATATAAAAGGCTGAAACACTAATATTCCGTGGTTATAATTTATTACATTGGAATTGTAATCACGATCCAATTCATCAAGCTTACAAATTCAAAAAATTGAGTTTGTTAACTTGACAGCTGTCAATATACCACATAACGCCCTTGAGCGTTTAGCCTTGAAGCGGGTAGAATGGAAATCAACGTGTTTTAGAGGACTCAGCAGTTTTCAATCTGCTTGTCTGAATCACCTTCAAGAAACTAGAGTAAAACTGCGTGTTAATGTTGATTTGGTGGTGATTGATATAGAATGGCTGTTTTCACATGTCTGAACTCCATTTTGGTATTTGCAAAACAGGCGATTACATGCAGGAGGACCTCTTAATGTGAGTATCTAGAAATGTTTTAACTTAGAACAGATTTATGACCATTTGTATCGAGTGCTTTGAGAGTGATCGACGTTTAATAAATAGCCTTTTTGACATGTACGGGTGTACACATCATCATCTGAATCCCGGGTCAGTATTGTGCGAAAGAATATTAAAAACTCTGTGGGAAAATAGCACATAGCTGTTTGCAATTGCAAAAGTTTTATAGAAGTTGTTGTCATGCCTGGCTTTTCAAGCCATGTCTCTTGAAGAAGATGTGATGCGGATGGGAGATCAACGAAGGTTGCAGACACATCGACATTTGCCTTGCTGAAGATACGATTATGAAATGGCGTAAGTGTATCCATGGTTACAAATAACTTGAAATAGTATTTTTATATTTATTTAGTGTTTTCCGGCTAGGAGATAGCTGATGGTAGTCTGAAATGATTGATGAGTGTACTGCAAGATGAAATAGGCTATGTCGAAAAAAAAGGGCAATCTTTACGTTTTTCTTTCATTTTGGGTCGAATTGATGATATGTTTGTCTACTAGAGTTTCTTCGAGAACTAAGTAAATAATTTTCTTTCTTTTTTATTAGCTGACATCTAAAATAAAAAAAATAAAAAAAACATCTCTCAATTAATAAAAATCCATTACTTTCTTTACAAAAATAGCTTTGTTTACGTTTGGATACGAAACTGTGCAAATATGACAAATTTTGGAGGATTAATGTTAAGAGAAGTTTCGCCTAAAGGCGCAATTCGCCATTACTTGCTCAGTTGGTCAAAGCTTACTAACGACAGCTCCGTTTGCAGAGAAGTTCGAATCCTTCCAGAGAGTGTAAATTTTTCTTTAATAAATATACTGTTTAATAAGTGCGTCTACTCAAATACAAGCAGTCACTAAAAATAAAGTTTAAATTGATAAAAACTCCTAAAACCTTCAGTGACTTTACTTCCAAGGAAGAATTATTATTATTTCAACCATTTAACCACAGGTTGATACAGTTATGAAGATAGTCTACTAAAAGCAATTGGTGTATACTACTGAGAGCCTTATGCACTAACCATGGATCTTATATAGGAATTCTACCAGAGGTTTGGCTTACTGTCCAAATAGGTGCTCAAGATACGTGACCCTTTGAAAAAGCACCCATTCATTGAGATAGGTGAAAATTCAGAGTACCTTTGGTGATGATGCCTATTCTAAGCTTTATATTTTTCGATAGAAACA
>OZ010583.1:125919928-125954928 GCA_963932145.1 Acanthosepion lycidas
CAGCTGTAGATCGGGCGTAGCGCAAACGATATTGCTTGTCTGAGAGCAGGGCATGTGACGTAAGGTGGTTAACCACTTCGGCGTTGATTAGGGCTTCGAAGACATGGCTGAAGATGTGTAGGAGACTAATAGGACGGTAGGTCAGGGGTCAGTGGGATCGCCAGAGTTCTTAAACACAGGAACAATGGATGGGGACTTCCAGCAGTTAGGAAAACAGGATTCCTTGAGGCAGTAGTAATATAATTTAGAGAGGGCGGGCGCTAGTTCAGGCGCGCATTTCTTCAAGACAATGGCTGGTATGTCATCTCTACCACTAGCCGTGTTGGGGTCTAAATTGGAGATAATGCCGAATACCAATAACGGGGTTATGTGTAACCCGCTCAATAGTGCCTCAGTTCTTAGAGAGAAATCGGGTATGGGTACACCGGAGGAGTCGATCGTTGAATTAAATGAGAATTTCCGAGCAAAGAATTCAGCCTTGTCGGTAGATGAGGTCAGGGCCTCGAACTGGTTGAACAAAGGAGGTATGGAGGGTTTTCTATTGTTCAGAACGCTCTTGCAGAGTCGCCAATAATCTTTGGGGCTAAATTTGCGAGATGCAATACTCTCCTTCATCCGAGCAGCAAATATTGACTTAGCTTCGTTGAGGACACGCTTACACTCGTTACGGGCGGAGGCAAAGTGATGTCTATTGCAGTCCGACATGTCGCTACGAAATAGGTGAAAGAAGTAGTTCCTATGAGCAATGGCGGCTGAGCAAGCAGCAGAGAACTAAGGGGAGGAGTGCGACTTGACCGTAAATTTACTTGAGGGGATGAAAGTGTTGATTCCAGCTTTAACCCAGGATGACACCTCAGAAGCACATTCTTGGACGGGGAGTGTAAAGATATCATCCCAGGGGACATCGCGGAGGAAGTCACGGAACGAGTTCCAATCCGCTCGTTGATAGTAGAACGAGGTTCTAGTGATAGGAGGTACTTTGCGGGCCGTGGAGTTGAAGATACCAAGAGGGCAGATCTGCGTGGCGCTACAAGATTCGGGGATCGAGGTAAAACACAGATCGAGAAGAGGGCCCTTAACTTCCAGGTTGAGGGCAAAACGCGTGAGGAAGTTTACTATCTGCGTGAGGGATTGAGACATTGAGAATTTAAGTGTTTGAATGCCTGCCCGGTCAGTGGTAGCATTCTCGAGCCACTTGGTATGATGGGCGTTAAAATCACCAAACACGAATATGTGAGCAAACGGATGGAGAGAGAAAGCCTTGTCTATGCTTTCAGATATGCTATCGAGTATCCCACAGTCTTGAGAGGATGGAGAGCGATAGAGGAAGAAGACATCGCTTACGGCATTGATGAGAGAGAGTCGGAGACACATGTGCGAATGGTCTGGCCATTCGAGAGACAACTCTCTGGCCAGAGGGAGATGGTCCTTGACGTAGACACCAAGGCCGTGCATGTGGGTTACAGAGTCTTTCCTGAGGAGAGGAAGGTAGCTGGGCATTGAGAGGTCAGAGGAGGGAATAGACGAGACAAGGTTGGTCTCACACAGAGCCAGTATATCCGGGCAGTTTGCAGTGAAGAAAGATTCCATACTGTAGAAATTTGTTCTAATGCCACGGATGGAGAACGAAATGTTGAGGGGTTTAGGTGATTTTTGAGGGGCGGTTTAGGTTTACTTTTTTGGTTTTTTTGAGTGTTCATGTGGAGTAATGGTTGGAAGATGAGAAGGCCTGAAGTAAGAGAAGCAGCGACATGAGCAGAGAGGAGTTGGCACAGCCTGCATCATAATGTTGTCTCAGGGTTGCCCACCGGATGTGTCTGCAGGGACACCTTTCCATGTGCGTGATGGCACTACAAACACGCCGGTATTATACAACTGTTGATCAGAGCGGCCGCTCAAGACGCTACGCAAGAGTTAGGGGTCCTAACTACCAGTCGCAAACAGCAACCAGTGAACTGTCATCGGTGTACCCTCAAAATGAAGAGGCAATGCCACAGACTGAACTCGTCACGGAAGAAACACAAGCCAAATAAATGTATCTTTTTACGACAATTTAAATCTATTGTTATGTCAACATTTAAATATGATTTAATTTCTCTGATTCAGTACCTGGTATTTATTTTTGTATTAAATTATATGAATGTTTTCTTTTCGGCATAGATTGCATCTGTTTCCGATGCTGTAAAGAATTTGTGATTTACTGATGATCTTTCTTTCGATCTGAAACTTCTCTCCATTAATCAACTGTGATACCCTTCGCTGCCTTCCATCGGTATGGCTGATGCTAACTTCCAGGAAAGTGACAAATCGCGCCTTTTTGGAATAAATTTGTCAGCTAACATGAAATGGAAAGACTATTTTGAATCCATTGATAGGTAAACTGCTATGGAACACAGTCCACAGCATCGTGCGAGGCTATTTTTCTCCCCAGAATCTATCTTACATATTTATAAGTCAAAACTTCTGTCATGCTTAGAGTACTGCTGCCTCATATAGTGCGTTGTTTTGATTAAATTGATTTTAATTAAATCAGCCCACTACATAAAATTTTTAATAAAAAATCTTTAAACAATACTTATTCCTGCACAAACAACTTCTATAATATTATTAATACACAAAATAATAAAATATTACATAAATGAGGTATATGTAAATTTGAAAATGTTATATACCAGGCAACCATATTCACACATGAAAATAAAAATGATAAAAAAGTATACATCAGAATTTCTCATGGGAATTGGAAACAGAGGCTCTATAATCAGAGACATTCGTTCACTGACACTTCTTGAAAGCACCAAACAGCTCTATCAAAATATTTCTGGAAATTAAAATATAGGGGCTTCACCCCACCGATCGAAAAAAACATCAACACTGAAGCACAAATTCTTAAAAGCTTCACAAACAGTGGATAATGGATTCCTATTTAACAGATAATGGGAAGTAAATATCAATAACTACCACTGATTCGGCAATGGAAAATTTGACGTCTGAATATCGCCAGCATCAGTAACTTTAGAATGTTTCAGACACCGAAGACATAGACGTCAGTTATTATGTACAGTATACTTCAGTCCTGGGAAGGAGGGAGCAATAAAGGAAAATATATAGCTAACTAAGTTTAGCAACGAAAGGAGGGATCACATGAAAGTCTCTCAATTCTGATTGTTGGTAGAGGTAGTAGGCGGTGTGTGGGGGTCTTCGGAATAACTTGCATTTAGTGGTGATGGTACAAAGGTATTGCTTTTATTGAATTAATAATATAATTTCATATATATATATATATATACAGAGAGAGAGAGGGAGAAAGAGAAAGAGAGAGAGAGTGACTTGGATTAGGGATACGGAGAGCCGAGTTCGAATTCCAGTCGAATCCGTAACATTCACTTACGTCCTAATACTCTTGGAAAAAGGTGTGAATGCTCTCTTCTCCCCCAATGAGTAAGTAACAGGGATAGCTGGGTTCTGTAGTCTTGGATGGCAGCCCGTTTAGAACAAGGACGACTGAATTCAAAACCTCTGGAGAGATATTTGGGTGCCATGTAGCTCTTCAAATAGTGTGGCTGGTTCTGCACAAAACTTCACCACTATAACCAAATCATCTGTGCAGGTTGTCTGACTGTTGGTTCCCAGGATCTGAGATGTCTGACCCTCATATGTCGTCAAATGCTTCCTGGTACGCGCGGGTCAAGATATATGTATGAAGAGAGAGAGAGAGAGAGAGAGAGAGAGAGAGAGAGAGAGAGAGAGAGAGAGAGTACTAGACCATGATTGACGATGGAATGAAGGTCAAAATAATTAGATACTGCAATTTCGAAAACTGTTAAGTTGCATTTACCTTTCAGTTTATTCTCAAGAATTGTTAAACTAAAGTTAATATAAAGACTAAATTGACACACAAGTGTTTCATCAATTTAAATCATTGTTCAAAGTATGCAATTAAATGAAATTAATCACTTTAAGCTCATGTAATGACGTAAACAAATCATTAATTGCTCTCAGATGAACCACTCATTTCCACAGGGTCATCAACGTTGTGAAAGAATTCAATTGCATGAAATTGTTTAATTAATTTTCATAAAAAATTATGTAAGCAAGAAGAATATTTGGATAAAGAATTTTTGCAATCAGAAATAATTTCTTTTCACAACAGATGAGATTAAGCACTCCAAATCCCAAATATGTAAAAAAAAAAAAAACCGAAAAAGAAAACATAAACAACATTTATAAAAGTTAATAGTTAATAAGGTGGTAGGGGTTTTCTTTTTATATTCAATATAACAGTAAATTTACCTCTATACGGAAGCCAAGTAAACGTGATTTCTGAAAATCTACACTGCTTCCCGTACGATCACTTATGTATAGCAGCATCACAACGTAGATCAGTACCTATATGGGTGAACGTTTAGGAATGTCAGGTGTTGTTAGCTTAGATGTGCGGGTGGTGTAATGGATAATAGCTTGGAATTGTTAATCAATGAGTCGAGTTTCAATTCCGATTGATTTATTCACTTATTTGAAATTAACATTATTATCTCAAAAAATAATTAAAGTTTAAAATTATTTTCTGGATTTAAATAATCTACAAAGGGAAGATAAGCCGTAAAAATGAATCGATCAATTAATTCTTAAAATGTTAAAAGAAGGTTAAAATTGCTTAATCGAGATTATATATATATATATATATATATATATATATATATATATATATATATATATGTAAAAATAAGTCTGTATTTCAATGTTTTGTATCTGAAGAAATCAAATCGTATGACTATATATCTTTTTCACTTCCAAGGATGATGAATTTGCAACGAATTTATAGAGGAAACTGGATATCCTACCATCTTTTATAAAATTTAATTAACAAAGAAAATGATATTCATGATCTGTATGGCATTTCTGTAATTAAAACTTATAGAAACATTTGTACAAAACAAAACCAGAAAATCGATTGTAAAATGTCAGAAAAAATACACTTGCATTTTAAAAATCTTGTAAAATTCAATTAATTCGCGAAAATTTGGCATCTATTACTTAATTTTTAAAGAATTTGCAGTTATAAGGGAAAATGTTGCAACTTCCATAACAATTATTATATCTTTCTGAATTCGGGGACAGTCGAAAATTCCACTCTTTAAGTTACTTCTTAAATCATCAAAAACGTGCCATTATCATCACTTCACCCCCAACTTCTCAATAGTTCTGCAGGAATGGTGTTCGCTTTACGAGATTTGCTAGTCTTTAAATTCTTCACTATTGCGTCTATTTTCTCCATGATAACTTGAAGATTTTCCTCACTTTTTTTTATGATAATCTCGATCTATTAAAGTATATGGGCGTTCGATTATATATAACGTTCGCTTTCTGACCATGGCACCCGAGTTCGAATCTCGCCATGGTCGATTTGTTCGGATGTTATCAGTCTGGAGGGGGTGATCCCTGCTTGCAGCAAACCATACCACGATTTGATCCAAGCCTTGTGAGTAGATGGGGCTGCCGATGGCTTTGCTATCACGAAGTCACAAGTAAGCGTGACTGAGGATTTCAGCGTTTTTATTGATCACGTTTGATAACACGCTCTCTCCCAGAAACTGTAACTGTCTGCTCGCCATAGTTGCAGTATAAACTACAAGGTGTTGAACAAACACAAATGCGCCTTAGAGAGCGTCTGCAATAGGGATTGGCTAGCCGCCCTAGTGAACGGGCATCCTCGAATACTAGTGGGTAACTATAAAAGATTTGGGAAGTGACATGGGGAGCATTTGCAATATTCCATCCAATCCCCTACGGAGTTACGCTATGCTGATGACATGTTTATGCTAACAGCATCGAATGTGTAAAAAAGTGTGAAAAGTATAAATAACATATAATCTTTCTTAGACCAGCCAAAACTTTAGAAGCTCCGTGTATATATATATATATATATATATATATATATATATATATATATATATATATATATATATATATATGTATGTATGTGTGTGTGTAAAAGTCAAATTAAACGCGTCCTTGCCCAATTACACCACTGAATATGCATACAGACACAAAATAGCAAGCATATATAATTTATTCTTTATGTGCTGTGTCCCCTTAATAATTAGGTGATTATGGCTCTCCACAATTTCCTTTCCTTTCTAGCTCTAAACAAAATTTTATTTTTTGCTCTATTTCCTAGAGCTTGTTCCGCCATCCATTTCTCAAGCTCACTATGTATGTTATTTGGTTTCTTGTCAAACTTGCCTGTAATATGTCATGTGAGTATCATAATTTCCAAGCCCTCTTCCCTCATTATGTACTCTTCAATTTCTGGTGTTAATTATGAGTATTTTTGCTTCTATTTTATTTAAAATTTCATTATTGCTCATATGTTCAGTCCATGGTATTCTTAGCATCCTTGTGTTGAATCACGTTCTATTACTTCCAGACTCTCACCATCTTTGAGATGATTGTCCAGCATTCAGTGCCATAGCGGCCATAGAAAATATAATTTATAGACAATATAGATTTAATATTCGCGATTTAAGATTTCCCTAAGCAGACAGTCGATAAAAAATTATATAAACATTTAATAAGCAAACAGTAATACAAATAAAATAATGCAAAAATAATATTAAAGTATTCTGCAGGAATCAGATACACAGTAACCACAGAAGTCTTCTTTTATGAGCCATGTCTCTATGGGACATGCGCCTTAATAGCTCTTCACATTTTTTCTTTTTTGTATAACTTGGTAAATTTTGTACTCTTACTATCACTAATAAGATCATTAAAATTGACACAAGCTGATTAATTAGGTCATGCGCCGTTTTCCTCTATCCATCTTGCCATCAGTGCGCCTTATGGGTGTCAAATTTTGCAAGCCCTATTTCCTTACTACTTGTCTGAGAAATGTCAACGTTCTGATGCTAAGTGTGAGTTCCCTATTTTGTTTCTTTCCAACTCTGGCAAAACTCCTAATACCACAGTGTGGGGTACCTACTAAAAAAAAGTGGTTGAAATATAAAGAAAAAGACTCAATAAATTCAGTTAGATATTAAAAAAATTCTAAATATATATATATATATATATATATATATATATATATATATATATATTTCCGTCGTTCCTGAGCATATGTAGTTGCACGTACATAACAAGTATAGTCCGATGAAGTCATGAAGGACGAAACGCGTGACAAGTAAACTTTTCCACTTTGTTATACATTATATATATATATATATATATATATATATATATATATATATATATATATATATATATAATTATTTATTCGAAAATTCTGACATAAATAGGTTTTAAAATCACTACAAATATAGCCATTTTGTTTCAACATTTCTGGTGTCTTATCAAGTGTTGGTGTTGAATGTAAAGCAGTATACCTTATATATTCAATACCATCACTTGATAAGACACCAGAAGTGTTGAAACAAAATGACTATTTTTGTAGTGATTTTCTAACATATTTATGTTATGATTATCGAATAAATAATGATATTTGCTCTACTCTGTATTGAGCACTCTTTTAAGAATAGTATTTTTTGGTTATTTATTCCGTATACACCAATCCTATACTTGCATATACACATATATATATATATATATATATATATATATATATATATATATATATATATATAAAAGTGAACATAGAAGTCAACACTTAGAGGCCACAGTCTGTTTCATGCTATATGCAATCGTCAGGCCACGATTGCATATAGTATGAAACAGACTGTCGCCTCTAAGTGTTGACTTCTATGTTCACTTTTATATTTACACACGCTCTATCTCTGATATTGAGCACTTTATACCATAAATATACCACACCTTAAGACTGTATTTCTTTATATATATATATATATATATATATATATATATATATATATATATATATATATATATATATATAATACACGCACACACATTTACGCAACAGCGTTTAGTTAGATACTGCATAAATATATATTTGAAGTGCTATGAAAGAATAATGCAGATTATTCACAGGAAACAAACTGTCTCCATAGAATAGAAAATGAATTGAAGTACACAAAAACTGAAATGGGCCTGAGCTATTTAAACATCTTGTTACCGGATCTAGTTAACCATAACAGCGTGGAGATTCCATGATATAGATGTCCTTCCAGGAGTTATTACTGGCACAATTTGAATGACATAATATATGATGATGATGACAGACAGAGAAAGAATTTAGAAAGAAACGGTTAGACAATCCTAGATGGGAACTAAGCGATAATCTTTACTACTGTTCAAAAAAAAAGGGGGGGGTAAGAGTGTGAACCGGACGGTAGCCGAACTTATCTTCTATTATATATATATATATATATATATATATATATATATATATATATATATATATATATATATATATTGAATTCGTAGGTGTAATGAATTGGATCGTGATTACGATTCCAATGTAATAAATTACAACAATGGAATATTAGTATTTTTAGCCTTTTATATTACATTGTATTCTTGTTCTGTCCAGGACATTGAGTTCTACCTGGATTATATCCTCTTGGAAATGTGCATATATATATATATATATATATATATATATATATATATATATATATATATATATATATATATATATATATATATATATATATATATATATATATATATATATATATATATTTATATATATATATATATATATATATTTATATATATATATATATATATATATATATATATATATATATATATATATATATATATATATATATATATATATAACGATACGTATAGTACCAGGCTGGTGATTTCTATCTAACCAAAAATGAAAATGTGTGTGTGTGTGTGTGTGTGTGTGTATGTGTTGACCACTAATATTATCTATCTATCTATCTATCTATCTATCTATCTCTCTCTCTCTCTCTCTCTCTCTATATATATATATATATATATATATATATATATATATATATATATATATATAAGACATTGATACAAATATATTTTGTCATTTAGCTGATTGATGTTATATTCAGCACCTTGACTCTGGAGTTTCATAGACGAGCCCCTTAATAACCGTTCTATCCACCCGTCAGAAGGTTTCATAGATAGATAGATAGATAGATAGATAGATAGATAGATAGATAGATAGATAGATAACGTTACTGTTTTAGAGTAACAAAGAACCACAGACATGGAAGGAAAGAATGAACAGAATTGACTGATTTAGTGGTGAATGCAATAGATATGGAAAGGTTGCTGTATGAAGAGTGAGAGAGAAACAGTGAAAAGGGATAGCGATTGAAAGAGCGGGAGAAATAGATTTTGCGTGTGTGTGTGTGTGTTCCTCCGAAATGCTATTTTTTAGCTGTTGCTGGCTAGTATTTCATGAAAGCCGACATGTTTGGAATCGGTCCAAGAAATGAAATCGACAGAATTTTCAAAGCTCTGGGGAACTTTTGATGATAATCAGAAGTGAAGTCTAAACACTTGGAATGACACAAGAATTAAAGTTTGATTAGACCTCAGATTGTAAAAAAAAACTTTTATGCCATCGATATTTAATCATCTTATCTGGTAATGGTGATAGAAATGCTGTTTTTCAATATTTCTCAGTGTCGAGGGATGGAAAACTAATTAGATATCTTTACGAGAGCTAGAACACCGACCTTTACCACCTGCAGAATATACAAGACAATATTACGCATCAAAATGTTTAAGATATTGCACCCACTGCATAGAAATAAGTAGAAGACTATTACATTACTTCCTAAATCACTCAGATACCCAACCTTGCGCCAGTAGATATGTGCATTTAAGCCGATCTCATAAATTAGTGTCAATTCTATAATATACCATTGGTTAGTTTGCATAAGCATATTTTGTTAAAAGTTCAATTTTCACTACAGCTTCTGAAGTCATTTCCGCGTGAATCACTTTCAATAGGCCCTGCATCCAGCTTTTATTCTTGAGAAAATGGTAATGTGTAAGCGACATTTGAATCGAATTTAATATCATTCTTAATCTAAGTTGGTCTCTATGATCTTAGTATGTGCCCCTTCACGTGAAGATGGCCTCGGTGTCTCATCAGAACGTTTAAATAAGTAGCTGTCTTGAGCGCTTAGACTATAGACAACAAGTTCAGGATAGAGCCTCGAAGAATGTAAATGCGTTGATATGAAAAAAAAAATGGTAAGGAACCACGCTTAGACTAAGCACACACAAGACAAGCAGTGACTGGTCGTTATATAAATGGCCAAGCCAAAAGAGGGGAGGTAAAATGTCTCTCAAATGCTCGGGAGATCGAACGTTAGAAAAAATCTGAAATCACATACCCTCGTTCAGTTTGACATTAATTTCCTCGAGTCCAGAAGTGAATAAAAAAATTATGAAGTATTTAATTTTTTTTTTTTAAATTGTTTCACCCCAATCAAGGCCAATAGAGAGCAGCGGATTCTAGGGATTGAAAATGAAAAAGAATGGGACAAATGAGAATGAGGTAGATTGGGGAAAGGACAAAAAAAAAGGGAAACAGTGTTCAAGAAAACAGAAAGGAGCGATTGAAGTTCCATTTAAACTTTTGATTATTGTACGTGGCAGGGGAGCAAGAAATCGAAATGGAGTTCCACAGGTGATAAGTGCAAGAAAAGAAACTTACAGTTTCTTTTTCTTGCACTTATCACCTGTGGAAATAGCGGTTGCATCTAGGAAATTCACATTACCACGATGAGACTTAGTTCCCAATCTAGTAGCACTCTTAAATTCAGGTAGTCATGGCACAAGGAATGAAGCTCATCAACACAAAACATTTGTGGAAAAGACTGAGAGAAGTCATATCGCCTCGATGAGAAGCTCAATGAAGTCGAGATATCATCTCAGGTTCGATTACATAACCGACTCTCCTTTGGATTCTCAAAGAATATCGTCATTTACAACAGAAGAATCAGAACAGATATGGTAAGAGTATTCAATGCACCGACGTATGTTAGATTTACAGATGTGCATGATGGATTCTGACGATAAGAATTGGAAGGCAAGACAGAGTGAATTGATTTTTCTGGCAGCAATTGATTCAATAGATACACTCTACTTTATGTCATGGAAGACGTGACGCCAAGAAGACGCAGTTTGTTTCTTTCTAGTTGTTTAGCATCAGCCATGATGATGCAGATAGACACGTTAATCTTTGGTGATTAAATGAAAGCAGTTTTGTTTTAGAGGCGTTCAAATTTACATTTCTTGCCCCAGTTAACCACGGACTGCTGGTTCGACTTAACAGAAGTCGCATGTTAAATTTGTCAGATTTTCTAAGATAACATTACAAATTGATATAAGAAGGTGCGGAATGGGGTTTCCATAAGCAAGCGATGGATACAAAAAGAATTACGTACAAATAACAACGTATATTAGTGCCTAAGCAAAATAAATGGAAATAATACAAAAGAACTGAATGAAGGGTTCTATGTAGGGAGGTTATTTTTTAGACGCATGTGTGTATTACATTTATATGATAGTTTTTGAAAGAATTATATTTGAGAAACGTGTTTATCGGTCTATTTGGAAAAACAATATTTGATATATGCGTGTGTGTACAGCGAAGTTTTAAAAATAAGGCACCATCACCTTGAAATACAAATTTCAGTACGATCACCGAATTTAAAGCTACCTGGTCTGTAGCTAGATGGGTGACCACTTGGGAATATCAGGTGTTGTAAACTTGGATGTGCCGATGGTATTATGGATAATGCCTCGGAATTGTTAATTAGAGTGATGAGTTTCAATTTCAGTTCGTTTCGATATATTCGCTAAGGCCCAAATACACTTGGGTATGGTAAGAATCTATCTAGTTAGCCCAGCATATGTGCTAATTAGTGAAATTTGTATAACTAAATCATAATTATCCAAAAAAATGTTTTAGAATCATTTTCTGGCTTTAAATAAGCTTCAAAGGATTGATAAGCCGTAGAAAACGATTTAATATTAATCAGCCAAGCTGAAGGTGGTGTATGTTGTGTATGATTCTGTGCTTAACGGATAAAATGAGAATTCTCCGATTCTACATGTGGGTGTTCGCATTCTGACCATGAGACACGGGTTCGAATCTCACGATGTTCGGTTTATCAGGAAGGAGACTTCCTGGTGTTATCGGACCGGAAGGGTCGGTCCCAGCGTGCGACAACTTTGGAAAGTGCAACGGCTTGTCCCAAGCCTTGTGAATGAAATTGGGTAGACACAACACTTGTCAATAGCTGGCTAACACAAAGTCACAAGTCATCGTGGCCGAGAGCTTTAGCGTGCTGGCCTTGTTTAAATTGTTCATAACACTAGATAACACGCTCTTTCTTTCCCAGAAAGTGGTATCTGTGGGTGTTGAATAAACAAAAATGTGCCTGAGCAAGCCTCTACAATAGGGATTTGATAGCCTCCCTAGTTGACATATACAGAATATACATGTAAAATCCCTTCTTGTTTTCATCATCATATCGATTCTATTTTAAGGAATAACCATATTTCAGGTTTTTATTCCGTTAAATATCATGCATCTCTACAATTTCCTATCTTATAAAACTGTTACCAAGTTTTGTTTGTCTCTTATCCCATCAGTTCCCTGTTCTTGTATCAATTTATAGGTTAATTAGTTAGGCTACTTGTTTAATTTCATTCCCCTACTCTTCCATACGTTATGCTTGTTTCGAAAATTTCAAACCGTCTTTCCTCATAAATTCGTGGAAATTTCAAATGCCTCTTTTTGATTTGAATTATAAGCATCCTTTTCGTTTCTATTATAATTTCGCATTTGTTCAGTCCATGGCGTTCTCAGCGTCTTTCTAGAAATACTCTTCTTCATTAGTGAGGAAAATGTCTAGCATTTAGTGATATATAAGCGCCATTACATGGTAGGTTAGACTGCAGTTCTGTGCTTCGAACGCAATGTTTCTGCTTCTAATATTTTTTTAGCTTTGGACAACAAATTTTACTATTGCGACTTAAGATCAAAGTCATATTTTCCATATTTTATTAAAACATTCCCCTTACAGAGAAATATTTATATTTTCCTTCATTTAGATGTAGTAGCGCATATGTTGGGTTTTTATCGTTTAGTGATGAGCAAATAAGTTTGCCTTCTAGAATCTTCCAGCTTTTCCTTACTCCTTAGAGTTTTACAGATTTCTTTCTCTGTCTGCGTCATCATCATATATCATTCAAATTGTGGCCACCAGTACTAAATCCTGGTAGGACCCCGATCTCTGTTTTTGTGTACTTGTTCGTATGCAGGCAATTACCTTCCAGTAAATAATCTGCATTATTATTTCCGAGCAGTTCAAATACATATTTATGCCGTATCTAACTAAACGCTTTTGCATAAATCTGTGTACGTGTAAAATATATATATATATATATATATATATATATATATATATATATATATATATATATATATATGCAAGTATAGGATTTGTGTATAAGGAATAAATTCCAATAGCCAACAAATACTATTCTTAAAAGAGTGCTCAATACATAGTAGAGCTAATATAATTATTTATTCGAAAATTATAGCATAAATATGTTATAAAATCACTATAAAAAGAGCCATTTTATTTCAACACGTCTGATGTCTTATCAAATGATGGTGTTAAAAGTTATAATGGTTATACATTCAACACCAACACTTGACAAGACACTAAAGTGTTGAAACAAAATGGCTATTTTTGTAGTGGTTTTATAATATATTTATGATATAATTTTCTATTAAAATTATTATATATATATATATATATATATATATATATATATATATATATATATATATATGTAATTTAGTTTGAATTATTTATTATAATATATATTATATATATTTATTAAAATGTATATTATTGGGGAAACTGCATTAGAAAGTGGAAAAAGTTTACTTGTCAGGCGTTTCGGCCTTCAGGACTTCATCAGAATAAACTTGTTATGTTCGTACAGCTACATATTCTCACGTACGATGGAATCTAGGGATTTTAGAATTTTTTTATTATTAGAATTTTTTTAATATCTAACCGAATTCATTAAGAGTGTTTTTCTTTTTATTTCCATCAGTTTTTTTAGTAGGTGCCCCACAGTGTGATAATAGAAGTACTACCAGGGATGGGGAAATATTGTAAAAGCCCGGATGCAAATATACTGTGAATTATCTTACAATCAAGGGACTCTCCAAGCATTTACATGGTTGTTAATCATTTTCTCCCCATATATAATATATATTTATTCTTATATATAAATTATAATATATATATATATATATATATATATATATATATATATATATATATATAAATTATAATATATATATATATATATATATATATATATATATATATATATGTGTGTGTAAATTTATTAAATAATAAAGAATGACACACTCTTAAAGTGCATGTCTATAATTACCCCAGAAAATATATATTTTCCTGTTTCATCAGGAAACATCTCTAGTTACAAAAGAAATATTAGCAAATGTATATGCACGCACATATATAGGTAAGTAAATAAATACATATTTACCAAATTTAATTCAAGTTGTAAGCATAACAGTGCTCAATTTGGTTAGACAGTTTCAAGAAATATATATCAAGAAATATCGATATACCTACGTTGGGGGTGCAACTAAAGTTTCTTTGGCAACCCAACTCTCCAGACACAATTTATCTTGTCCCTGAAGAGTTGGATAACGAAACTTAAGTAGCACTCCAAACGTAAGTGCATGTATATTTATTAATATATATATATATATATATATATATATATGTATATATATATATATATATATATATATATATATATATATATATATATATATAAAGAAATATAGTCTTAAGGTGTGCTATATTTATGGAATAAAGTGCTCAATATCAGAGATAGAGCGTGTGTAAATATAAAAGTGAACATTGAAGTCAACACTTAGAGGCGACAGTCTGTTTCATGCTATATGCAATCGTCAGGCTTGAAGATTGCATTATAGCATGAAACAGACTGTCGCCTCTAAGTGTTGACTTCTATGTTCACTTTTATATTTATATATATATATATGAAGAAATATAGTCTTAATGTGTGCTATATTTATGGGATAAATATCAATATCAGAGAGAGAGCGTCTGTAATTATAAAAGTGAACATAGAAGTCAACACTTAGAGGCAACAGTCTGTTTCATGCTATATGCAATCGTCAGGCCACGTATGCTGTTATTTTTCTTGGCTATTTATATATATATATGGGTCAGTGGTGCATTGTGGGTACTCTATTATGGCGGTTATTTTACCGGAAGTCGTTTATTTATTTATTTGGGTTAAATTATTTTGCTTGTTTTTATTTATTTATTTTTTGTTTCTTTTTTTTTTTTTATTTATTTTTTTACTTATTTTTTAATCGATGTTTTTTTATTAACGTAGTAAAGATTTGTTTATATCACTTATTTAATAGTTTTGTTTTGGTTTGAGAATTTAATTAAAGCTATTTGTTCGCTTTTGGGGTTGGTTGTTGTAGTTTATTCTATTATTTTGGCAGAAACTGTTTTTTAATTCGTGTTTATTTGGGTTGATTGTGGGATTTACCACTGTGGGATTTACCAAGACAACTTGCTTTGATAAAGTCGCACAGACAATAAACCTTTTTCCTTTTGTATTTATGTATACTGTCCTTTTAACAATATATATATATATATATATATATATATATATATATATATATATATACACACACAAACACACACACACACACACACACATATATATATATATATATATATATATATATATATATATATATATATATATATATATATGGTTGTGTGTGTGTGTGTGCGTGTGTTTTGTGCAAATTATGGGTTATCATTATTCGATTTCTTCTTTGTTTCTTTTAGGCAATTTTCAATATTTTTTGCTATTGTTCACACAATAGAAGACCCAAATGGCACTCAATGTAGAGGGTTGATAAATGAAGTTGTTTTAACGCTGTGCGGAATAAGAGAATGAAGTGCGTATTATAAGGATATGTTCGACAGATAATGGTTGAACCTAGATTTTCGTGATTAGGGAAGCATACACTAGGGAATCTTTTCCCCGAAAGAGAAGTTCTCGCAAAACGTCTGAGTGGAACTTACTTCCTACCAATTTACTAAAAAGGGAATATGGATGAGTCGACTCACTGTACGTGCCATTGTGCGTCATCGCTGTAAAGGTCTGAACTGATAGAAAACAAAGAATACAAAGTCCTTGAGAACGTAGCCGATTATGACTTTCTACAGATTCCTTTCTCTTTGTTATCGAAATATAGGATAAAACACATAAAGCATTTTGAATTGATTGTATGGAGGATGTATTGGAGCTTCCCATAATCTATTAATGTCCACCTTGTCAATTTTTATACGATGTGCATTAATAGGTGAATAATGAATTCAATGATGTATTTTATGTGTTCTTGGTAGATAAGAATGGTTTTATGTTTCTCAGGTCTTGAAACAGTGACTTTCTTCCAATTCCGGATCACAGTATTTATATAGTTGATTTTTTTTTCAAATAACGCGTAATCAATTGGATGTATGTTTTTAGGTTCTTCTTCGTTGGACTGATAAATTTTCACCATACCTATCGGATTATTTTATTTGTAGAAAGAAAATCACGCAATATTGCTGCATTTTGTTTTATACACAAGCATTTTGATTTCATCTTTGTCACTGCCAAGACAATATTATAGAGAAAAGATTTGCGCGTTAGGATCATTGACAACGTTCTCTTAGAAAACCGACAAGGCTTCTAGAGCCATTAGCAGTCGAAGATCTCTCATGTCTATCTGAGCCGCTCAAAGATCATGATAATATTCTATTTTTTTAAAGTGGAAAACTAACACCGGTATATTTTCTTTTCTTTCTTTTTTGTTTTTTTTATAATCGATTGATGAAGCCAGTGTGATTATTAAAGGAAGTAAACTTTTATTTATTTATTTCACTCTGAGTTTACAAAAATCATTTCATTCTTTTTCTTTCTTGTATTCCTTTTTTCTTTCTTTCATTATTTCTTTCATTCGTTAAGCCATGTTTTACAAAAAAAAATATTTCATTCATTCATTCTTTCTTTCTTTAATTCTTTCTTTCTATCTGCCTGTCTGTTTTTGTTTTGTTTTTTTCTTTCATACATTCAATCTTTCTTTCTGTCTTTCACTCTTTCTTTCTTTAACTAAGGATTTAAAAAATATATTTTTCTTTCTTTCATTCTTTTTTCTTTCTTTCATTCTTTCGCTCAGGATTTACAAAAAACATTTCGTGCTATTCTATTTTTCTTTGTTTCAGTCTTTCACTCTTTCTTTCATTTTTTCTTTATTACAGTCTTTCATTTATTCTTTCTTTATTTCACTGTTTCAAAAAATATTTCGTTTTTTTTTTATTTTCTTTCATTCTTATCTTAGCCATAGAATAATTCATAGGAAAAGAAATGATAAAATGAATAAAAACGGAAAAATGGAAGAGAGATTTATTCAGAATATGTAAAAAAACATATGGCCAGGTGATGATGACGATTATAATTAAGAAGAAAATGAAAAGAAATTTGATAATGCAAAATAAATATTAAAGAAAATAGTAAATTCAAAAAAGCTTGGTCAAAAATAAAGAGACTGTAAAATTATAGCAATTTGATGATAAAGAAGTAGAATAAATATCAAGAGGAGAACGAGGAAAAAGAAAGACGAAGAGAAGGCCGAGTGTCGAACATAAGTTCGAGGAGGGAGAAAAGAAGAAGAAAGATGAAGGGAAAGCGGAAGAGAAGGCAGGAGAATAGCAGGGGGGGGAATGGACGAGTAGAAATAAAAAAAAATAGGCGAGAAGAAAAAACAAGAAAAAGAAAAGAAAAAGAATTGTATAAAAGAGACTAAAAATGAAAGATAGGAAGAGAGAAGATATGCGTTTAATGTACGAAGAAATCGCTAAAATGAATGATATGAAGAAAAAGTCTCGGATAAAATATAAAATAAAAAACAAAATTGGAAGGGTGGGGAAAAGAAAAAAGAAGAAAAGAATTCAAAGAAGAAGTAAGACAAAGATTAAAGCAAAAGAAATATATCAGTATATAAATATATATTATATCGAATCGATTCTTATCTTGAGGCAGGGCAAAAAATGCTAAAAGGTCATATCTTCAGAGATTTTAAAGAAATCTCGTAGAAGATATCTGTAGATAGACGGGCTTTTGTTGTACAAATATTTTGTCTCGATCAACGTAACGGTTTACTCATCTTACTGTTTGATACAAAGTTATTGATCATTAGACCAGAAATCGAAGATTTTCAAGATGTACCATATATTATGTAAAAATCTCTAAGAAGTCGCCATATAAAATTCACACACACACCACACATCTGTTGATATCAGTTTCACTACTTGTTTATCTAAATTTGTTCACATCTATCTATGTCACTCAGTTCGAATCAATATGGCTTTTTTCCTGTATTTCTTGCAACCTCTTTGTGGCTAGCAGAGTTACAATTTTCCAAACTATTTATATCCAAACACATATTTTTGTAATATATTTCGCCTAGAAATTTAACAGCAGTTGACGAGGCTAGTCATGACGTATGTATGCTGTGAGTTAAACCTTTAGTCTCAAAATAAGGTTACAGTCAAAATATCCACAATCTCACCATGTCAGTTGTTGTTAGTCTGATTTCTGCAACAAATCTGCTTTGCTATTAATTAACCAAACAAACTAATTGCCCTTAATAACTATTCAACTGTCAAGATGATAGGATTCCTATCATGTAACTCTTGTTTCAGTTGCATTCTATTCACGCCGACCGATTTCCATACCATTACAACCGTACTTAGTTTTCTCCAAACAAAAGGCGTTTGTATAAAGATTTATAATTTTATATTTTTATATTCGTATACATTTTTAACAACTGAAGAAGACATATATACTCTCGAAATATTGTTAAACATTAGGGAATCTCGCTTTTCTCTAAATGTTCCAGAATATTGAAAGAGCTACGTCAATGATTTTGTTAATTTTATTAAT
The DNA here is from genome assembly GCA_963932145.1 of Acanthosepion lycidas. Classification (NCBI taxonomy): domain Eukaryota; kingdom Metazoa; phylum Mollusca; class Cephalopoda; order Sepiida; family Sepiidae; genus Acanthosepion; species Acanthosepion lycidas. The sequence goes on from OZ010583.1 coordinate 125,938,955, forward strand.
AATTACTGACTGTAAACGTAGAAATTTCACGCAGCTGTTGTAACAATGACTTTTAGATTAAATTCGGAAAATACGTACCATTTACTCCCTTTCAAGATTGACGTTAGAAATAATTGACATATGCATGTAATTTTAATTATTCATATGAAAATATTTTTCATTGGGAGTTGTCAAACAGCATGTGCAGGAGAAAAACGGATTTACTTATTCAAAAACATTTACAACGTCATTGTATACATCTATGTAACCATTTCCGGCACATATTTAATGGAAATAAAAGCATTTTATACTATACAGGTAAATGTTTTCATAAAGTCTGCAGGAAGTGCTGATAACATTTTAATTATTTCTGAATATGCATGTATATATAAATTATTTCAATTCTATATTATTGCTATGTCATAAATTGTCAAGGCAAGTCAGGATTATTTTAATTTTCAAGTGGTTTTTAACTCAACTTGTATTGTCTTTCAAGTTTTGGTTTTATGATAGGTGATAATAATACACTCTATTCGGTATTTATTTATTTCAATGAAGCTTATAGGATATAAGCTCCTATATTTTATGTCCTATAAATAAAGCACAAACAGAAAGAGACGCCTACAAGTTAATGTTACTAGATTCAGTTGATATGAAATATTTTTTGTAAACGTCTGTCCAATCACGACTCTAGAATACTTAGCGGTTTCTGGAACCTGATTGCATATGATAAGTCACGTGATGTCCTATCTCCTACGTCCGAGCTGTCGAACTTCAAATGACCTGGAAAAAGATAAAGCCCAGGTTGATGAGTATATTCCCGTGCAAAACTCAGATTGTGATTTGGAGCCGACCTAAAGCCATAATAAATGTTCGCCTTTAACAGCGAAAGGCAGTCGAAAGAAATACAGTCAGTAAAAAAATGTCGGTGAAGGACAAGCCAGTGAACCAGACCAGGGATCGATCAATAGCTTAGACACAAGTTTCCATGAAAATGTGTCAGTCAACGGTGATTTTTCTTCATACAAAGTCTTATATCCACTCTTTTTTCATTGTGTTTTAAAATTAGCGCTATTGCAAGCAATCATTCAACTTCACACGCACACACATACACAAACCCATTAGCGTACCATATCAGTTGATTTCCTCGATTATATAAAAAACAAAAACATTTCGAAACTTTACAGACTCACTTGCTACAAATTATTTCGAACAATCGAACCATTGGTCAATTTATGGACACAACAAAGGATAGTGATTTTTAATAAGTAAATACATATATCTGGCTGTATTAATGTTACTGTCATATTTAGCTTGGTCTTCTTCTTTTTCTGTGAATGCCATTTCTTCGCGTTATATAAAAAAATGTGTTGTATTTGTGGATATGACATTCGGATTTTATTATTCCTCCTAAAATCCAGGAAAACTGATCTACAAGCTGTTCATTTTGCTGTTAATAAAACAATATATTTTGTTCATACTTGCAAAATATATCATTATATATTCCGTGTAATAATGAAACAATTAACCACATCTTACTTACATGGATAGACCATAGTACAATTATTTTAAATATTGTGATTATAGTGAGGATGATAATCTGCATAATTTTAAAAATGAATCGACTAGATTTTTAAACGAATCAATTATAACTTAAATAGAATAATAAATAGATTCAAATATGTAATTCCAATTTACATTATTTACATCATTCGGGCGGTTTTCCTCAGTTTATTGTCATATTCACGACGATTCAGCTGTTGGACGTTTTGTCTTCTTCAGGTAATATACGAAAAAATTTCGAACGGAACCGTTTATTTGGTCCACGTGCCGTACCTTTTTTGGATATTCCAGGTTCAGTTACTTTCCTTAGTTACTCAACTCTCCAAGGTTTGTTCCCTCTGCTGTGGCCAAGAAGAAAACTCACAATGCTTTGGTTCTAGTCACAATTTGTTTGAAAAGTTCAAACTGTGATATCCACTTCACCAAAAGCCATGGTAGGTGGAATTTGAGCAAAGATGAACGCAAGAGTCCGAAAGATGTAAATAGTGTAAATAGTTACAGTACATCATATCAGCAACGGAGACAGCTCTTCTTATCCCCGAGATGTTAAAGTATTAGTTAAGGAAACTAAGGAATGTAGATCCTCTGAATATCCGATATAATAAAAAGTAAAGAGATGCTACCAAGAATGATCCGTGTGAAAGGGAATACAGGGTGGCGAATCGCTACCAATTCCGTAAATATGTATGTGTGTGTGTGTGTGTATATATATATATATATATATATATATATATATATATATATATATATATATATATATATATATATATATATGTGTGTGTGTGTGTGTATGTGTGTAGGAACAAACGAAAGCTTGTAAAAACTAAAAAAGACCTTATGAAACTGGAATTTATAAACAGGGATCATATCATTCATATACAGTTTCGAGGTTAGTGTATCGTATTGAAATTGTTTGCGAAGATGTATTCTGGCCATTTAAATCATTAACCTCTATATTTGTTTTTTGTATGTATGGTTCATGTAATTTTATATATGTCGTGCAGTTCAATTTATATTCCAATGAATCATTCATACAAAAAGTAGATTAGTAAAGTTAAAGATATAACATGGCAAAATCCTTTCGCAAACAAAATTATAAAGCTGCATTAACGTACAAATCACACAATGAATGTTATGATCCTTGTTTTTTAAAAATAATTAAATTGTATAGAGTCTTTCGCAACTACTTTCAAAACGCACTCTCTTAATTTAAAAAAAAAAATCAACCTTAGCGTTGCGACTGCCCGCTCCAAAAGTTTGTATCCGTTAAAAGTAACATATTTAAAAAAAATAAAAAAATAAAAAACATATTTCGATTAGCATTTAATTTTTTCGTCTCGGATGCTACCTGAATTTTACCAAAAACAAAATAATGTCCATGCCTGAGGATGACGGAATGTACAGTTGAAAGTACTTGCGAAAACTTCATACCGTTTATAATTTTTGAACACAAGGATCATAACATTCATCAAGTGATTTGTAGGATAATGCAGCTTTAAAATTTTGTTTATGAAAGGATTTCGACATTTTATATCATTAACTTTCCTAATCCACGATTGTATAAATGATTCATTGTAATATATATATATATATATATATATATATATATATATATATATATATATATATATATATATATATTACACATTTCAACCCAAATATTACACATTTCAACCCAAGCCAGGTGGGGGTGCAACTATCTCGCAAGGTGTTACAGTAGTAAGAGTAAAGAGGGGTGCCTGAGGAAAGGATAAAGAGAAGGACGGGGATATAGATCAAAACATCAGAAGATGTCGATTAGGATTACATTTGAATAACTGAAGGTAGTAGCCATCAGTGAAGCAAGTATGAGGAAGCGAGTTTTACTGTGGGGAAATTCGAAGGAAAAAAGCTTTTGGAGTAGATGAGTAACATTTAATTGTTTCGAGAGTAAAAAGGTTATATAGAGATGCCAAACTAGTAGCAAAAAGTCATGCAGATGAGGCACCAGTTCAGTTACTTTGTCAGAGCTGATGACATGAAAATATTTGTAGAAGAGACAAAGGGGAAAAGCACATCACGCCCCTGTGAAAGACACTCGATTTGAGATGCCTGATCAAGACGTATTTCATTGCATATCTCGGGATTTTCACCAAAAATCTGACGAAAGAGTTTGGAATTTTATTGTTCCTGACCTGACATCTAAACTTCAGTCACATAGTTTCCCCTGTGTTTTTTTCTACAAATACATTAATGCTTATTTTTCTTATCAACTTTCCTCTTTGGCACATCGACTTTATGAATTTTGTCATCGAGGCTTCATTATTGCGATACTTCATTTTATTCATAGTGATATTTCCACATGTAGCCATGTTCTATGGTAGCAGTTTCTTCTCTCGCACTTCTCGCTTGTAGAACTTTCGTCCAGCTCCTTGCTCCCCAGTCACATTTTACCTTTCAAAAAAATGTCATTCCAATATCAATCCTCATCTTTTGTATCCTTAATTCCTATTGTTTTTTCTTTCTTCTTAATAATATCTTTCTTTGATATTGGTTCATACTTCGTAATCACTTGCGTCTTAGCGGCCTTATCGCCTTGACTGGGGTGATATGATTTAAAAAAATATTAAAGCTATTGATTGTTTTGAAGTGTGACGAATTCATTCATATCCAGTAAGAAACCTATTCAACGAGACGATTTTAAGATAACAAGAAGACCTCTCAGGAATTATTATCGTTAGAAACAATCTTTACCAAATGAGACACGTTGATGAGATCAACTGTCTATATATTGGACATGAGGTATTGCAACAATTTACACTATTTAAATTGTTCGAAGCTCTTGTCCTCATCTTTATTGTCCTATTCACGACATTTCGGCCGTTGTACGATGGAATTTCGAACTTAGCCATTTATTTAATCCACTGGAGTAGTTCGTTCTAGTTCCACATGCCATGCTTTTTCTGGATATCTCAGTCTCCATTATTTCGCTTTAGTAACTCAACTCTTCAAGTTTTTGTTCACCTCTCCTGTGGCCAGGTATTGAACTCACAACTCTTTGGGCCAAGTCTCTGGATTTCTTTAGCCATTGCTTTTAACCACTGACCCATGAAACTTTACATATCCAGAAAAAACATGGTATGTGAAACTCGAACTATCTACCCCGCTGGACGAAATAAACCGTCCAGTTCGAAATTCCAGTTTACATAACCTGAAGGTGGCCGGAGTGTAGAACGACCTAAATACCGTGGATATTACAATAAAGATAAGGATAACAGTTCGAACAATGTAATATAGAGTGTAAATGGATGGCATTGTTCTGAAGGGAAAATCCAAATAGAAAAAGAAAAGAACTCTGAGAAAAGAAAAAGGAAATGATTCTACCAAGAGAAAGATAATTTGACGCATGTTCGTCAGTAAAAGAGGCAATCCAAGAAGTGAATTACGTACTGGGAACGTCAAAATCAATCAGTTACAGAGACTTGATTAATGTAGTAAAGAACATAAAAATGAAAAAGAAATAAATTATAACCTCAAATCAGAAGTTATAGAGTTAGCCACCAAGAAACGAAGCAAAGTAATAAGACATAAGAAAATATCATTAGAAACAACACCCCTCCAAAATAAAAAAAAAAAACAATGATGATTTTCTACGCAATATCAAAGAGGCTATATAATGTTGAATGCTGGACAATTTACCGACAGATGAAGAACAGACTTGAATTGATAGAGATAGAGTTCTACCGTGGAATGCTGAAAAAATACAATTGGCAGATCATGGAAGCAACGAGAAAGTTTTAAGAACTAGAAGAACAAGTCTTTGTTTACATTAAAAAACAAAAAAAAAAACTCCATAAAATTTTGGTACACATCATGAGGAAAAAAGACTTAAAGAATTTGACACTCGCAGAACATTTTAAAGATAAAAGAAATAGCGAGTAAACTATTTAAGATATTTGTACGAAGAGGCTAGTAAAAGAGGTACAAAGAATGAAGATAGACAATAAAATATTTACTTATACCAACAAAATACACTAAGTTGTGGAGAAAAGTGTTCATTCGTGTCCAGAAAGCAATTAATACACAAAAGAATAGCGAAGTGAAAGAAAAAAATGTTTTCTCTCGTGGAATATTGTGCATCAATTCTTTGTTGATGAGAAGAGTTACATTTTTATGGTATTTTTAAAAGAATTTTAAAATTTTCAAAACAATTGAACTCAACAGGGACGGAGGTTATTCACACACATAAATATATATATATACATACATACATACATATGATCTGGAGACAGCTTCTGTTTTTCTGAAGGTCCTTGATAAAATTCAATGACGGATATGCAATGTCATTGGCTCTGATCTGGTACCTCGTCTGCAGTCAGACATGCCGTTGTCACCGTCAGTCTTTTTTACAAATACTTTCATGGTAACTGCTCGGATGAGCTGCTTTCGATTGTTCGCAGACTTCATGAATTTAAGCGTTCAACTAGGTTGGCATCTCGCTCTCACCCTTTCACTGTCGAAACTGATAAATATAGCTGTCTCTTCTACTCCAATAGCTTTATGTCTCACACTTCTCGCCTGTGGAACTCTCTCCACATTTCTTGTTTGCCTGATAGCTATAATCTCCAACTCTTCAAATGTAATGTCAATCGATGACACCAGATGCCCTGATCTATCCCCTAACCTTCTCATCATCCTTTCCTCTATCACTCCTCTTTGCTCTCGCTCCAACTCTCTGTAACCACTTTCGCGCTTTAAATACAATATAACGCTGTTCCGACAGTCAACATATTCCCAGATCTCGGCTCTTCTGCTTTCTAAAAATCAAATCCCTCTTGAAAAGAAAAAAAAAAGGTTTCATGACGTCGAGGAAATCCAAGAAAATCCGACGAGGTAGGTGCACGTTATTCTCCAAAATGACTTCCATCAATGGAAACGGCACTGGATAAAGTGTATATATATATATATATATATATATATATATATATATATATATATATATATATATATATATATAATGATGTGTGCGTGTGTGTGTGTTTGTGTGTCTATTCGAAAATTATACCCTGGGGAGTAAAATTGCAAGAAAGGCAGTGAGACACGTCTTGTCACTCCGAGGCCATCTTAGAGAAGAGAAAAGGAGAATGAGAGTTTATGTTCTTTTCTTTCACACTGCTTTATACTGGCGGGCATAAAATAGTTCCATGGCAGAAAAGTTGCCGTAAAACTTTAAATTACATTGTTTATTTTATTACCTTTGCATTACTTTGTTTCACGTATTTTATCGCTATCGAAACGACTGCAGCTGACTAGAAACAGATGGCTACCTGCGTATAAATTATGTAGGACAGGGACCGCAAAGTACAGAATATGTCAAGAAAAATAGGGGAAAATTTTGGATATTGCGAAAAAAAAAAACAAAAAACGTCATGAATTACCAGAAGAAAATACCTACCATATCTCAAACTAAAACTAAAATTTAAATACTCTCACTTGAATAAAAAATGATATACGGCCCCAAGGAGACCTTTTGGGGTTTCATATTTTATTCACGTTTCCTCATAGACATTTTGTATTTTTGCTTTTTCTTTTTTACTTTAGAGCCAACTAAAATTTTTAAAATCTCTAAATAACTCCTATGAAAATAGCATATAACTACATTTTAGAAAATTCTACCTTTACTAGAATAAAGTTTATTTTTTAATACAATTAACGGTATTCGCATTCAATATAGTTAATGGCAATTTTTTAATTAATGATAAACCAAATTCAATTTAATTGCATCATCGCATTTTGCAAGCTGACGTGATGTTTACCGTAAAATGCTCTTATTAATAATAAAAAAAAAACGAGGTTCAATAAAATATTTGATTTCAAAATTATTGAATTACATTTTGACAAATATTCTGTCTTCTATTCATCTGCAGTCAGATTCTGAAGAAGCCGATTCTGTCCAAAACGTGTGTGCAAAAATACAAAACTAAACTCTCTTGATGCATAATGCCCTCGGAGTTCATGTGCAGTTTTCGTTATTTAAATCTGTGATGGGGTATGGCAAAATGAGATATGCCACGTGAAAATTGTTTGTCATGTGTATTCGTATTGTGCCAACGAATCAGGTGTGATTTTAAAACAATCTGAATGTAAGAACGAAACCGGAGAGCGCAAAGATTGTCCCGGTGAAGCTGACGAAATATGTCACGTAATAGCTTCTTGTCATGAATCGAAGATTGGTTTTAAGTCTTACTGTGAAAATTCGACAAGAGAGAACAATGATGTGCCTCATGAGATATTTTACGCATAAACGACTCAGTTATATGTCTGCCTATACTAACAGTTAAATGGTAAGCCGTTAAAAAAAAACAACGTGAAAATGAAATTAAAGAAACAATAATAATTATTCTGTTTCGACGGAGATATTTTACCCATAATTTCTTTGCTATGTATTCTCATATTGTAATAATGAAGTAAACAGTACTGTTGCGATAATCTCAGAGTGAAAATAAAAGAATAGGAATCCCTGATTGTTTAATCATATACCCGAGTAAGACAGCCCAGTTTATTCTCAATCAGATTACAGTTTATGTCCTTAATCTATCTAGGTTGAGTCGACAGCAACCGGCTTAAATTCTACCTTTTAAATTGTCTCACTACCGATTCCTAACAACAGCGCATATCAGCTTCTGATTCAGGCTAATCATCTCCATTCGACATGAATATGTTAAATATTCAATATATAGCTATATGAGGATTAAGCTTGAAATTATATCATATGGAAAATAACCTATTGGTTTAGTGTTCTTTCGTGAAATTGGTAGTAATTGTGAGTTCAATCCCTAATCTGGACAGTGTGTACTTGGAAACAGGGGAGAAATAACTAAACAGTAATAATTATAAGAACTAGACGAGATATCCCGAGGCATGGACAGTAGAACGAGAACAATCTACCCCCGTAAATTAAATAAATTTTCAGTATTTTCCTTTCACCTCACTTGCTTCTCCGATAATTAAAATCTTCAAATTTTCAAGTGTAATGTCAATCGACATCTGACATCCTGAGCTTGTTCCTCGTTCTTCTCTTTAACCTTTCCTCAAACACGCCTCTTTACTCTTGTTCTCAATCCTCTGTAACCCCTTGCGTGCTAGTGGAACTCCCGCCTTGCTTAGGGTGAATTGCTTTAAAAAAAAAAGTTTTAACACTTGTTCAGAATAACAATTCTTTTTCATATACCTGTCCTACTATTTGACCCATAGTAGGAGGAAAATGCGGATTCATACTTTTTCGAGTGCTATTTGCACGTAAGATAAATGTAACCCGTTTAATTTAAGGCAATCTCTTTTGAGCTTAGACAATATTGGTTCCGTTTTGACATTACCATTTTTGGCATGAGGATTTCGTTGTGGTTAGACTTATAAATCAATGTCGAAGAAAAGAGATTATGTGTCGTTTGACATAAAACATTTAAAGAATCGTAGAGGGATTTAAAAACTAAATTTTAAAATATGTTCATGTTTTTTTATGTTTGATTACAATTAAACAAAAAGAAAAATAACACATAAAAAGGATGTAGGGGGCACTTAGACATGGTTTAATGTATAGCAAGCGTGTCTCCCCCCCCCATTGGAATGCCTGATGCTCAACTCCATGAGAGCGCTTCTTTAACTCTGCTTGGTCTCACACTGTCTGCTGAACTGAGATGGAACAATTATATTGAATCAATAGCTTCATCCACCGCAAGGAAGGCTGGTTTCCTGAGTCGCACTAAAAAGGTTTTCTCCCCTGAGTCCATCCTTCACATCTACAAATCAACCATTCGCACTTACTTGGATTGGTTGATATGCTCTGGAGTTACCGCTGTTTGCCTTAAGTTCCTTGACAAGATCCAGAAACGGATAAGCAATATGGTTGGTCCTGATCTGGCATCTCTTCTTCAGTCGCTCTCTCACAGACATATCTTCGCCTCCCTCCGTCTTTCCTACAAAGACTTTCCCGGTAACTACTCCTACTAGCTACTTTCGCTAGCCCAGACTGCATTAATGTAAGCGTGCTACTTGACTGACATCACGGTCCCACCCTTTCACTGTCGAAACTGTTAAATATAGCCGTCGCTACTATTCCAATAGCTTCATGTCTCGCACCTCCCGTCTGTGGAATTCCCTTCCTATTTATTTGTTTACCTGATAGCTATAATCTCCAACTATTCAAATATAATGTCAATCGACATCTCCAGATGCCCTGAACTATCCCCTATCCTTCTCTTCATCCTTTACTTCATGACACCTCTTTACTGTCGCTCCCACTCTGTAACCCCCTTCGTACTAGTGGGACCCCTTCTTGCTTGGGATGAAATGCTTAAAAAAAGGTCTCGTCAGATAAATTAAAACTTAATAGTGAATTCTATTCTCACTGCGTGCTCCATATTTTCAGCCTTGTGCCACATCTAAGCTAAGCTTAGAAAATATCCATGAAACTATGACTGTAATATAGGAACTTATACTATTATAATCAAAGATTAAAACCCGATGTCCAATAATTTAGGCGGGTTTGGGTATCAGTCAGTTATGTGCCATACACGCTAAAGCGATCATGTATCTTTCGATACATGACTGAAGAGGCAGATTTTTCCCGCAGTAGGTTCCCATTTCTTTCTGCGGTAGACCAGTTGGCATCCAAGGCTATAGAACCCGGTCTATCCTGCTTTTTATCCATAGCTGGTGGGGGCAAACGCCCGTAGCTTTAAATTCAGAGTTGTCCGTCTCATAGACCAGTTGCCATCGAAGGTCTATAGAACCCAGCCTGTCCTGCTAGTTACCCATTGCTGGAGAGAGAAGAAGAGGATTAATACCTTTCCCAAGAGTATTACCACGTACGTGATTGGATATAGAAAACTGTATTTATATTGATGGCGTAGCAATAACCGCCAGCTTTTAAATTCTGTAGCAACTTTCTCTACATTAATATGACTTATATATTATTTAAGCTGGGCGACGTTGGGTAGTCTTACTAGTCAGGAAAATCCAAACGATTAAAGTTGACATGCATAGTCTTATATATGAAGTGCACACTGGAGATAAAGAAAAAAAAAAAGTATTATCTCCTGAGTCGGGATTTAAGTTTCGTAAATGTCGGGAAAAGGTTATTATTAAGAAGGTATTTATTTAAGAATGAACAAAAAAATTATTTGAATATATCTAAAAAGTTCCATTTCTGTTTTAATCTGTTCGTATTTGCTTTGAGAACGTTATACCCCAGGACTTGTTTCGTTGGTTGTAGAGTCGGATATCAGAAGAGAAGATAGAAATCTGCGTCGTCTTAGTCCGTCAAAAGAATTGCCGATGTAAGCCTTTCTAGATTATTCATACTTTCGTTCCGTCTCTTGTAGAACTGAAATCCCAGAGGAAAATATCCTACCATTCCATTCATCGTTCTCTTCGTCTTCAATTGCAAACAACTATGTTTATGAAGATTCCGTTTGTATAAAAAAAAAATATAATTTTCTCTTCTAAAAGTACATTCAATTAAATTACCGATGTTTCTCTATTCATATGATCAGTTAAATATATTTATTTAATATTTCTCTTATAATACTCTTCTTATATCTGTCATGGCCCTTCAAAGCGTGGACGATAACGGCTCTCATAAATTCCTATCTTTTGTAGTTTTTATTTAACTTTGTTTTTAAACCGTCACCTCTCTCCGTTCTTCCATCCAATCATATAAGCTCGTCGGGTTGGTTGCTCTTTGACGTTCCTGTTGGTTTCCATATATCCTGTGAGTGTCAAATTTACCAAGCCATCTTTTCTTATTATATGTCTGAGAAATGTCGTTCTGATTGTAGGTAGAAGTTTGTTTTTTTGATTTTTTTTTTTTTGTTGTTTACATATCCATAATTTAGAATAGATTATTGTTTGCCATTTTAGATATTTAAATCGAAATGGAATATCATTGATCTTAGGGCGACATCGATTTGATACACCGGCTCCCGCACTATCTCCGAAGTTAAGCTACCTCGAAACTGGTCAGTACCTAGATGAGTGACCACTTGGAGATACCAGTTTATGTATGCTACGATGTGCGGATGGTGTGATGCACAACGGCTCGGAATTGTTGATCGGGGCCGAGTTTCAAATCTAGTTGCGATTGTTGTGTTCATTTACGCACAAAAGCATGAATCCACCTCACCTCGAGCTACGGGTTAAATAGTAATACTTGTGTCACTAATATGTGTGTTTTATGTTGAAGTTATATTTTGAAATACAGTTTGAGTTAAGAAATTGTAAGAAATATAGATTAATCTCATGAATGTGTTCTTTCATGTAGCTTGTTTGGTAGTATTTTAAATGGATTTAGGTGAAATCATTACAATTTGTTAGTATGTGTGAATTGTTGGTAATCTTACTATAAATATGTATTGTTAGTAATGTTTTATATAAAAAAGTTATTACTGGTATTTTTAGTATAAAAATGTATTTTTATACTTTCATAGTATTTTGTTTAAGGGTTCAGTATTGGCCCATAGCTGGGAGCTTAACTGTTGCTCTCAGACTGGTTACGGTAACAACAGCAATTAACAGGTGGTTTCCACGCTCCTCAAAACACCCAATCTTTCGATCACAGTTGAATACATGAAAAATGACTCTCAACTTTTGTGCATATACATGTTTTTGCGGACATAATTACTAGAGACAGTGATATGTGAGTTTTATGTTGTAGTTTTGTTGAAGTTATATTTTAGAGTAAAAAGTATGGAAAGGTATGAATCTCTATCTTTTCCCTACAGCTGTTGTTGGAATAGTAAGAGAAACTGGGTCCTGTAAACTTGGTTGGCAACGAGCCTACGGCAGACAGAAACGGGAGCCTACTGCGGGAATATCTTCGACCTAATCAATCATTAATTGAAAGAGGCATTATCGTCTAAGCGTGTTTCACATAATTGACTGAGAAAATAATAATAATTCGTTTGGAACCATCTGTAACAGATATAGGCTAGGTACTAAAAGAATTGACTGCTTCAGGAATGAGAACCGACAACCATTGGTTAGCAACTCGTATGCGCAACAACTATGAAGACACTGATTAAGGGCAACCAACATCCCTGCATCAGAATTTGCTCTCTACTAGCCAGATTCTGACGAAATCAGGAGGAGACGTTCATGAATAATCTACGTAAAAAACAGAGGGGAATTTACACAGGAAAAAGTGGAACTGTGAATATATGCCTTGGACAGAGCTGATTTGATTTGCTTGTTATGTAATAAAGATATGATATGTTATTCTGCGTTCACAATTGAATACATAGTAGATGATACTCAATTTTTGTGCATATACATGCTTGTGTGGACATAATTACTAAAGGCAGTGATATGGGACTTTTATGTTGTAGTTAGTCGTCATTCCCTCTCTCCTTGAATCCTGTTTTCTTATTGCCTTCTCTGATCCCTTCCTCTCCAGTAACCCCTAGCATTTTAGGGGCTTTATCGCCTTTGTTTGGATGGTCTAATCACAAAAAAGATTTACCCTGTCAAACTATGAAAGGTAAAAAAAGATATTATGTGCTGATGGGAAAACCATTTGGAAAGTCAGAACAGTATTTTTTTTTATGTTTGAATGGTATATTTATTGACTGATTTGTTTCCTTACGGCTTAAGGATCTTTCTATATTACTTAAAGTCGAAACATATATTGGATGGTAAGAATAATTCATAGAAAGGTACGTCTTTGAGGCACGGTGGAGTATTGGTAGCGGCTCGGATTGAGGAATAGTAGAGCTGAGTTGGAATTCCAGTCGAATCCATTACATTCACTTCCGTGCTAATACCCTTGGGAAAGGTATGAATCCTCTTTTTCTCCCCACCCCACAGCTATGGGTAAATAGCAGGACAGATCGAGTTCTATAGCCTTGGATTGCAACTGGCCTACCGCAGAAAGATATGGCAACCTACTGCGGAAAAAATCTGCCTCATCAGTCATGTATCGAAAGATACATGATCGCCTAAGCGTGCATCACGCATTGCACATAACTGACTGACCGGTTTGTATTCTAGCGTCTTAATAAAGAAAATGCGCCTTCGGTTATTGTTCGAACCTGCGTCTTCCTTGTAAAGTTGCCATGGTAAATCTGCGATAACTTTTTCGTAATTGATTTTGTTGACACTACTTAGATCCGTTTCAATTATATTCAAGATATCATCTCTTCTTGAACAGTGATGTTTGCTTTCCTATACAATTTCTTTTGCTGATGGGAAACACTCATTTATTGGATTAGTATTTGAAGAGGCTTTATGCGATTGCATTTATTTGTTGTCTTTGAAACTTTATTTAGCACGGTGGGCGCAAATGATGCTTGCAAAATATGAAAAATCATTTTCTTTCATGAATATGCTCTTTAGTTTGAAGCTTCTTTTCTGTAATATCTGCCACTCAAGTGGAGAGCCTACTTCAAAATACAGTTGGCTTTGATACAATCATTTATGCACAAATATCCTTGGAAAAGGTATGAGTCAATTTACTCCACTCTAGCTATGGGCTAAATGGTAGTACTTGTATAGGAAAAAAATCATTGTTTTTCTCATAAACTTGTAACTTCAATATACACACGTAAAAAAAAGAATTATTCTTTAATCTCAAATAAGTGTTGCCATTAAGAATCATTGGTAGTTTGATAAGCCGTAAAAAACAATTACATCAATCAATGTATCTTTGAAAATGCATCTTGTATGATGATATAAAAAGGAAATTTACAGAATGGATTGAAATCTTCAGAAACATTGAGGCTAAGGAACAAGAGATTTTCGTATCTGAATAAGACTTCTTAGAGTGGGAAACAAATATCGGTTTCCATTTTTTTTTAAATCATCCCACCCCAAGTAAGGCGGTAATGCCACACGGAGGCAAATATTTGGTGGAAGTGAAAGAAAAGACAATAAAGTACAGGTTTCATGAAAACATAAGATGACGATTGGCGTTGTATTTATTTTTTAAGATTGTGGTTGGCAGCGAAGCAAGAAATCGGAAGAGAATTCCACAGGAGAGAAATTGGAGAAAAATAATTAGACTAGAATTTCATATAATTGCATCTAGCTAGTAGAACATTAAAACAGTCATACCAAGTTTCCAATTTAGTCGATAACTTCGAGATATATTGTAGTTGAAGCAGATCATATACGGTAACGATATTCGAGTTACGGGAAAATGGTATATTTATAAATGTGTAAGATGTATCCTGACGAGAGAGAGAGAAAAGAAAACCTCCCTAGCAGGGAACTAACCTTCCTAGCAGTAGACCTAACAAATGATTCAATACAATCACTCTGCTTTACCTTTGTGGAAAACATAAGACCAACTAGCCGTAAAGAATTACCTTCCTAGTGGTTACCCTCAGCCATGCTGAAGAAACGCAGAAAGGGTTCTCTATTGTGATTAAATGAAAGCAGTTTCGTTTTGGAAGCTTTCAAATTTATAAGCCATTTCTTGTCCCAGCTAACCATTGATTAGTGGTCTTTTACACGTTCAGTTGCCAGTTGTCCTTTACCGGACTTGTGAAACTAGACAGACGTGTCATCAGTATCGTTGATGAATATAAGAAACAACTTAGCTCAAAAGATAATGATATGTGAAATGATCGAGAAGCGTGTCCATTCAAAACAACCTTCATTAAACGATTTGTCAAGAACGGTTGGATTATACCAAATATTGATGCTGTTGCCTTTCATCAAATATTTCATTTCGATAAAATGTGCCAAATGTTTAAGCAAGCAAAATGTTATCGGGAAAACATAAGATCTTGGGATTTTTTAAACTTTTATCCTTTTTCGTTGGATCGAGATTTCCAGAGGCTAAGTGACGTAAGACAAGTATGTGTTTGCTCACCAAAGTTATTCGACATTTACAGTGAAGCAATCCTAAGGAATTAGATGTACTAACAGAATTCATTATTGGCAGCCATAATCTTAACATAAGACGTACATATGACACAGTGTTGATAGAAGATTCAAAAACAAAATTATAGGAACTCCTAAAAGAGATAGTAAATGAAAGCCAGAAGAAAGGACTAGATGTCAATTGTATGAAGACAGAATATATGGTTGTCAGAAAAGTTCTTTCTGGTAATTAAATGAAAGCATTTTTTGTTTTAGAGGCGTTCAAATTGACAAGTCATACCTTACCCTAGTTAACCACTGATTGAAGGTCCTTCTCGAGAGCAGCATTCGTTTTTATTTTCTCAGACCTGTCGGGCTTTCTACAAAAACAGGAGTAAGTAGCCATGTCTTCAGCACATATACATAGTTGGGAACTACTGACATAGGGAGAGTGGTTGATGAAGATCAGAAACAGCGTATGTGGATATAACCCGGGGCGGGAGATGCATTAATGTTAAATGGACTAGAAGCGTTTTCATTCAACCTGACCTTTATTACACCATTTGTCCAAACACGCCGTAAAACTTCAACTT
>OZ010583.1:125959928-126074928 GCA_963932145.1 Acanthosepion lycidas
CCATCTAGGACGATTGATATCAAATATCACTCGTGTCGATCATAATCATAATGTGTTAGCGACATATGTACACTGGAAGATATGCAAGAAGCACAAAATCGAAACCAATGAGAGATAGTATAAGCACCAACCAGACACAATTACTCCAAATAACGATGTAACTATCCTCTGGGTCATGCCTATTCGATATGAAAGGAAAATAAAAACCAACAGACCTGATATTATCATAAAAGATAAGATATTCAGAAAGTGTATGCTTATTGGCATAACAACACCACCTCAGAAAAACACCATGAGAATTATCGAGAACTTGTCCAGGTAAAATTACCTAGAGATCAAAATTAACAAGATGTGGGGAATAAAGAATGAGACGGTACCAATAGTAATGGAAGGTCTGGGCTACTTGAGAAAAGGAATGGACAATTTCATTAACAGTTTCTAGGGTAACATCAACATACAAGTTGCATAGAAGATAGCCCTACTAAAATCATCTTATATACTAGGAAAAATGTTAACAGTTAGATGATATTCTCCCATAGGGTCTAAAGACCATAGTTTGGAACCGGCTCTACAGGATATAAAGCAGGAAGCAGAGCATAAACAACTAGCAATAATAATACTATTAATAACAGTATCACATGACGAAATGAACATGTCTTCAGTTTTTGTTCATAGAAGTTTATCTGTAAATTCGCCAGCCACAAATCTAAGCTATGGGAGCTTTTATGCAATTAATTTGAAATTAAGTTTTCTTTTTATTTTCTTCCTTTTTTCGAAAATATGATAATTACAACGTTAATTCTCCTCTAACCTTTCATCTGATAGGGGATATTTGGATGTAAAGTTAAAACTTAACGGTTGTAGTTAATACCATTGTCATTTCCATAAGTAATCCTCCGTAATGCAGATACTAGATGAAGAACTCACGAACTGTGGACGCCTAAAAGTAACTACAATTTCTCGTAGACAGTACTAGTTCTTTAGTTTTGGTTCTCAATGGTCTTCAAGGGGGTATCATAAACAAAATTACCACTTGCTGCTGAAAAGACAGATTGTTGAGACTCTGGAGCCATACTTCACAGAGGGGCTTACAGGACTTGATTCATTGATTTGTTTTTACGGGTTATCAACCTTAAAGTCATTAGATATTTTTACATTGTAAGAAATTTAGGGGATAATGATTTTACAGGATATGAGAGAAAATGATTCTCTGTGAATGAAATTGATAATTTTTCAGACAAATTTGAAACGCTAAAACGTATTTACACTATATATATTGCGCTCATATTTATTGCCATATTCATGGCCCAGTGGATAAAAAAGCGTTGGTTGAAATAATGCAGTGACTTGACCGAAAGAGTTGTGTATTCAATACCCGGCCACTGCAGCACAGCAAAGATGAAGAAAAACTTGAAGAGTTGAGTTACTAAAAGGAAATATTTGAAATTGAGATATCCAGAAAAGACATGGTATGTAGAACTTGAAAAATATTCACCAACGGACGAGATAAAGAGTTCGGTTCAAAATTCCAATGTATATTACTTGAAGAAGGCCAAAGAGCTCCAGTGCCGAAATCTCGCGAATATGGGAATAAATAATAGTTACTGTGGTAAGACAATCCGATTACCTCCTCTGTCATATGATTTGTATAAGTAAGTCACACCGTCTTAGACAAAACGGAAAGATTCTTCAGTTACTTTCAATAAAGCCACATTAAATCGAACTAGACTCCGATTTTTTATTACAGCTAATTGAACGTTTGTTATAGCTTTAGAGCTGCTTATTGATTCACCCTCTCTTGGCAGCGCGCCCACTGTTGCATTTTCCTTTTCCAACCGATAGAAAACGTCAAGCGAACCACAGGAAAGCTCTACTCGCCATCTCGCTAACTTTTCATTTTTTTTTTATTTTGCTTGACGTCTTAGGATTAAACATAAAAGAGACGGACTTCTGATCAATGATTAATTTAAAGCAGTAACCAATTAAGAAATGTCGCCATTTTATTAGCGTTTCAGCTATGGCATAAGCCTCTTTTTCGACAGCTGAATGTCTGCGTTCAGATTTTGACATTGTTCAAGACAAGAACGCTACGGATTGCCTTAACAGAGCAACTATGGCGTGGTCGGAAGCGTCAATCTATCCTTATCTTCTTATAAGAGACATTTTCGTAAGTGGGTGTATTTTTTCAGAAAAGTAGGGTAACCATTGAGATTAAGGAGCGAATATACACGGTTCCTCGCAAGGTGGCTATGGTGTTGGGAATAGGCAATTTCAACTGTGGTTTTAACCGTTCAGGGTCTGACTTCATGATTCCTTTTATCGCAATACATTCAAGAATTCTGATGTTTGTCGGCCCAAAAGAACTTTTGTCATAGTTGAATGTAAAATTATATTTATCGACAGACGCCAAAAACCGTTTTAAGTTACGATTATTGTCAGCCCAGTCATGGCTGCACACTCTCACGTTATGTATATAGGCAATGGTGCCTTGTAGCTTTTTTGTTCAAGAATTATTTTATCGAGGACCCTCTGAAAACTAGAAAACCCTTTAGTGACATCAAACAGAACCCGCTGGAACTATAAAGTCATTCGCAGGCTTCAAAAGCCGTATAAGGTTTAACTTGAGGGTTTATAGCTACTTGGTAGTAAGCACTCCTTAGGACTAACGTGCTAAATACTCCTTAAACGGCGGTTTCGCTTATCATCTCGTAAATAGGGTATATAGGGTGTGCATCCAGGAGGGTGTACTTATTTATAGTTTGTGGATAGTCTATGACCATTCTTTTTTATTATTATCAGAGGAACATTAATTATGCTTGTGCCCTCCATGGAGATCTGATTTCATCGACTATTCCTTCTCTTAACATTCTTGTTACTTCTACCGGAATAAACATTTTTGTCTTTAAGAGAGTATTTTTGTGATTTGCTGGTCGCTGGTTTACAGTTTTTGAAACGAGAAAGATATTGTACATTTATAGTGGCCAAGCGACAGATGTTCAACGCCAGTTTTGGGTCCCCATAAGGGTGATTAATATTAGAATACTGTTCTCAATATTCGCGGCACTAGCTTATATTGATAGGGGACCTCTTTTATATCTAATCATCTAAGAACATTCTTATTGGTACAAGGAATGCTCATAAGCTGGAGTAACTCATACAATCCTCATGGGATTAAACAGTGCGTGAGATACAATCGTGTAATTTGGAAAACAGTACAGTTAGCGCTTGAAAGCCAAAACAGTCTAATTAGATATTGGGAAGACTTTATAACCGAGGCTCTGTACGCTATAAGCACAAGAACTAATGTGACACCCTACGAGGGTTTTTAAATTTTCAAGGCAAAATTATGTCAGGATCTCTCCACCTTCTTGGTTTTCACAGTCAGCTTCTTTTTTACTTAGAAACCATATTCGGCAAAACAAGTATGATTCTCCTGTGAGTAAGGTGGGATTTCTCAAGGCGAACCCACTCTATGCGGGAATCCAGCACCCCAACGGTATACAAGTGAATTTTCCTTCAGAGATTTGGACTCTGCTGGCGAGTTATCAGACCAGAAGAAGGAGCAGCCCTCCCCTGAAGCAATACCTCCCTCTCTTGATAGTAACGACAACACATTGGGTTCTCCTGATAAATAAGGCCCCCATAATGACGATTAAAACATCGACACCAGAACAGCTCCCTCCCTCAAAACGAGACCATAGTACTAAGTAGTAGACAAAAACAGTATAAGACAAAATACTTCTGGCTGACTGTTCCCATAACACCTGAAAGCCCAGATCAGCTGCCCTACAAGACCATCCCAGAGAATTGTCAAGAGACCCAGTCACCTGGATGATTTTGTGTCGGACTACGTGTAAACAAAACCAGGGAGAATATGGTAATACAACGCGATTACCCCCACCTCCACGTCTTATGATTTCTATAAATAAGTAATGCCGTCTTAGCGGAAACGGAAAAAAATAAAAACAACTCTTCAGTTACATTCAATAAAGGCACATTAAACCGAACTAGACTTTTTCATTACAGTTAGAATGCCTCATCTCAAGAATATAGTAAGGCTTTAAAAAGTATACCCTGGTAGTGGATAGTTTTAAGAGGTTATGAACGTAGAAATGAAAAATGAGAGAGTGATAGTTGTTCTGATGTTGCTGGTGAGATATTTCAGGTGGAATTTCCTTGTCACGTGATCAAATTACAAACGAATTTTCACAAAGCATGACTTCGACAATAAATTAATACGATTTCGAATAGGCGACACATGAAACTTTTACAATTTTCATTAATGTTTGGAAACAATCTTATGAACACAATAGGAATTTCATGCCTGTCCGCTAGGAACAGGTTTTTAGGATTTGTCGCGTGGTATTTGCAAAGGGAAATGTACCTCATTGTAAGAATCGATTCTTAAACAAATAATTCTATTGGCAAAGCTTATGGGAGTGCATTTGATGAAACATCATATTTGCTTTTTATCTGCCGTCCCGAAGGTTATTCATTTATTTGTATAAAAAAAGATCCAATACCCGCCCAAAATAGTTTCTTTTTTTATTTCTTTTTAATAAATATCAAAGATTCGTGTTGTAATGAAATGCAAAAACTTCTGTTTCTTGACCTGAGGCAAGACTGATTGTATTTAAATATTGATCTTCTTGTTTTCTTTTCTTTTCTTTTTCTTCTTATTCAAATTCTGTTGAACGAGAAAGGGTCACCGTAATAATAATAATAATAATAGTAATAATGATAATAGTAATAATAATAATAGTAATAGTAATAACAATAATAATAAAAATAATAATAATGAAAATAATAATAATAGTAATAGTAATAATAGTAACAGTAATACTAATAATGAAAATAATAGTAATAATAATATCAATAATAATAGTAATAGTAATAATAGTAATAGTAATAATAATAATAATAATAATGAAAATAATAGTAATAATAGTAACAATAATAATAATAATAATAGTAATAGTAATAAGAATAATAATAGTAATAATAATAATAATAATAATAATAATAATAATAATAAGAAGAAGAAGAAGAAGAAGAAGAAGAAGAAGAATGTTGATTGTGAGCAGAGTTAATGAAACAGCCGAAATTGTAAGATTACCTTTGAATCTGGAGGAAATGTTTAACGAAGGACATTACCTGACCAATGGCAAAGTCTCATGCACGGTTCTTTGACTGAAATTTTTTCCTGTGTATTTTTCTGAAATTCATTTAATTGCACAAAGACATCCGATGGCTACTCTGAAATGCGAATCCTGATTCAGTATATGTAGAAACATATAGACACCATTCTTAAAGAAAACGTAGATTTTTTTCCCGCTCGTGAGAACTACTGCCTTTAAAGTTTATCGTAAATCATACAATAATAATAATAACAAAATCAAGATCTCATTACATATCTCTTACAAAAACGTTCGAAGCAGATGGCCCAAAAAATTACACGCCAATAACATGTCTGTCCACGTCATATAAATTCATCACGTCTGGACTGACGAATTGCACTTACACCTTTCTCGACGAAAACAACATTCTCCCCTGTCGGAGAGGTTCTTTTGGTTGCAACGATCAACTACTAATATAGACACCTCGAATTCTTTTTTATTAAAGAACATATGATGATGAAAAATTATATTTATTATTTACTAAGTTAATTAACATTCGATAATTTATCTTTCACCAAAATAGCACATGTTCTATTTCTATTCACATTACAAGCAAATGTAACACCTACTCTACTCTAGGGTTTCATCACAACTTCCTCAGATGATATAATCTTCCGTAACTGTCGAGCAGCGTATTTATATTTGCAATAAATTTCTATTTCAAATTGTAAAATGGTGTGATAGCCATAAAATCTATTCTTTCATATATGGGCAGATACATAAAATCGTCTCAAATATACCGGTCAAGTCTGATTAATCAAGATGAAGTGAATCTAAACGAGAAGTACGCCTTTGTAACTTGAAGAATCGCTCCTGGAGCGTGCATATAGTAGCTATATACAAGAGTCAGACAGAGAGAGACACACAGAGAGAGAAACACAGAGGTAGAGAGACAGAGGATTTTGCGACAAAACTGGTTGCTCGTGATTTTCCGTTAGTTGCCGTGACCTAAGAGTTTTCCATATAACCCCGATTATATAGCTCTACCTTATCGTTACCTTGCGGTCATATGACGTAGAATTACTCAATGCAATACTTTTACTCAGCAAATACTCCTTCAATTCTCGGGATATAATAGAACGACCTCTATCGCAGTGAATATAACTCGGCAATCCACAGATAATAAACAAAGTTTCTATAAGTGTCGAAGTGTGCGTACTCGGGCATAGAAATGCAAATGGATACCGAAAATATTCATCGCCAATCATTAACAAGTATGGATTATGAGTAGCAGTTGAGAGAGGGCCCTTAAAATCAATTACTGAGATATTCCATAGATCTAGTAGTATTTATCAGCGTAACTTCGGGAGGTCGAGAGAACTGAGGTTTTAATTGAGTACAAACTCTGCATGACGTGCATATTTCTTAATATCTTTGGTAGAAAAGGGGAGATTTCTTGATTTTACAAAATGAAAGAATCTTGATACTCTTGTAAGGCATAATTCCGTGTGTTAATACTCAAGAGACAAACCTTGAGAATTTACAGGCGCCCAACAGACGCCAATGAAACCACCCTTAGCGACGTTATTCTTCCAACGTTGATATTTGATATCGGAACTTAGTTCACCAAGATCCATTCAATGATTTTGGCAATTTTTTTAAATTTTTAGACCTTCGATTATCGTACATAATAGACACCGACTGGCCTCTATTATCGTACATAATAGACACTGACCTGGCCTCGATGTTCATATATAACAGACACTGACCTGGCCTCGATTAGCTTACATATTAGACACTGACCTGGCCTCGATTAGCTTACATATTAGACACTGACCTGGCCTCGATTATCGTACAGACACTGACCTGGTCTCGGTTATCGTACATAATAGACACAGACCTGGCCTCGGTTATCGTACAAAATAGACACTGACGTGGTCTCGATTGTCGTACACAATAGACACTGACCTTGCCTCGATTATCGTACATAGTAGACACTGACCTGGCCTCGGTTATCGTACATACTAGGCATGGACCTGGCCTCGATTATCCTACATAATAGACACTGATCTTGCCTCGGTTATCGTACATAATAGACACTGACCTCGGCTCGGTTATCGTACATAATAGACACTGACCTGGCCTCGATTATCGTACATAATAGACACTGATCTTGCCTCAGTTATCGTACATAATAGACACTGACCTTGCCTCTATTATCGTACATAATAGACACTGACCTTGCCTCTATTATCGTACATAATAGACACTGATCTCGCCTCGGTTATCGTACATAATAGACACTGACTTTTCTCGGTTATCGTACATAATAGACACTGAGCTTGCCTCGATTATCGTACATATTAGACAATGACCTAACCTCGGTTATCGAAAATAATAGACACTGACCTTGCCTCGGTTATCGTACATAATACACACTGACCTGGAATCGGTTATCGTACGTAATAGACTCTGACCTGGAATAGGTTATCGTACATAATAGACACTGACCTGGAATCGGTTATCTTGCTTAATAGACACTGACCTGGCCTCGGTTATCGTACATAATAGACACTGACCTGGAATCGGTATATAACTGGAAGCGACATCCCGACAAATGATACTTTCATTTACGCATTGGTGTGATTATTGCCAAATCTTCTTTCTCGACTATTTTGTACCATTTTTCGCTTCCTTGGGGGTGTTTTCGGAATAAATGCAACGTCTCTTATTTAGTACTTCAGATATAACATTATCCGAAGCATCGCACTCTACCTCGAAAGGTAATTTTTCTTGAATAGGCTACAGAGTTGATTTACATATCTTGGAACTTTATATTCAAAAGTTCAGAGAGCTTGTTTATTCAGTGGCAAATGATTGACTTTAATTAGGCACACATTTTATTTGAAAATTCAGGGTTTCGCTATTAGGTATTCTCATATTTTGGGTGTTGCGTTCCATTTCTTGTAATGGCTGGGCTCACGTTTAATGATGCCATTTCCGATACAATAGCCTAAAATATTAACTGTTGTTAACTTCTGCATTGTTTTGGCAGCATTTAGGTTTATTTTTTTCTTTAAGACTTCAGGAATTCTTTAAAATTCTTATTTGCCCTCTCAGTCTCACCACCAATGTTATCAAGATGAAGTAGAGTACCCTTAAGTTTTTCTTTCATGATCTTGTTCACTGAAAGGCAGGGACCTCATTGCTTACTCCAAAAGTAAGCCTAGTAAACAGATAAAGTTGATTATTGGCGTCGAAAGTGGTGTACTTGTCGGATTATTTTATTTTAACTTAGTGATAAGCACTATTAAAATCGAAGTTTTAAAAGTATTTGGTAAGATTTGTAACTAGATCATTAATCCTCGCCAATGGGTATCCATTCAGTTCAGTGTAAATTCTTATTGTTTGCGAATAATTCACACAATCTCTAACTGTGCCTTCTGCTTTCGTTTTTAACAACGACGATTTGGGCACGCTATGGCGAAATACATGTTTCGATAATTTTATTAGATAAATGTTTATTTATCTGCATATCAATAACATTCTTTTGACTAAAGTGTCTATATTTCGTATATAGTTCGAATATAGATGTAATATTAGGAAACAATGCGCCTATAGCGTAACATGTTCATGTATTTCTCAACCAGTTCTGGAAGATGACCGCCATATTCGAATATAACTTTCCGGTGCTGACGGTGAAAATCCCAACCCAGCACAAATCTTTCATAATACTCAGGCGAATGGCCAAACGCTATTATTAATTAATCATTGAGACCAACAACAACAAATCTTCTAGATGAACTCCTTAGATATTATTTCTGCCATTGTTACATGTTTTGATGAAAGAGAACATTCTAATTTTAAAGAATAATCTGTATTTTGACTAATAAATCTTTCGGTAGCATAAGAATCAAGTAAGGCGTTATATATTTTTTCTTTTATAATTTGTCGCAGCATGTGGTAGGGAACACAGTATTTGTCACACGAGTCCGACATGCTCTAGCAAAGTGTTCCTTTTTAGAATACTTGTTAGATATGGTTTCCCGAGCTGGATAATTATTTCCCTTAAGGTATGGCTCGATCCCACAAAAGAAACTCTTTCTTATTAATAATCCTGGCTTTGTAACATTCAGCAACTATTGTTGTTTCAGATAGATTTAAGATATTAATTTTATCATCTTTGCCAGACGGGTTACTCTCACCGATTGCAAAATCCGGAGATGAACTAGGGACAACATAAGCTTCGTTGTTCTTCTGCTTTAAATTTAGGGCTGAAGCCTGATCGTAAGCTCTCTGTAAATTCAATGTTTTATTTTGCAGCAATCTTTGACGTATTGCTCGAGAAGCAATTCCACTATTAAAGCATCTCGCATAATCTCGTTCCAACATTGTTTTGCTGTACTGTCTTTGAAATCGCAACCCCGGCTTAGTTTTCGAGTCCCCTGAAGAAAACTTCCAGATTTACGTTAAGTTTCTTTTTTTTTTGTTTTTTGTTTTTTGTAGCAGGTAAAAGGTCTTGCAAAAATCTTTTTTGGAGTTTTTAATAAATATGCCGTCCAAATTAGTGCAGTGTCGTTGTCTGAACAAGTATCGATAAACTCTAATGCCGTAGGGCTGACACAATTTACCAGGTCTCTAACGTTTTTAGGAATTTTTATCCTCCTTTTCCTCAACATGGTTTGTAGAAAAAAAATACGCCAATGACGCCATACATTTGCTACAGTTGGTGAGCTATAATCGATGCCTGGGCATGGAAAGTGGGGAACTGGACAAACCCTGCCATATATGGCAGCTGTACATCATCTTTCCAGTCTCGATAGAGAGCAAAAGCGTCCCCGCTTCTTTATGGGTGACGAATTATTTCTTGCCTTGCAATCCTTTTCTATCAGACGAAACACCGCAAACTTCTTGCTGCTTTATCGTTATTTCCATGGAAAGTGCTCAGACAAACTACTTTCCTTACATCCACCAGTTCTATCTTCCATGTCTAAAACCCGCCATGACATGCACATGTTATCGAACTACCACCTTCGTATTCAAATGGTGAGATATACCTTTTATACGAGCAGCTTCTTCCCATGAACTACTGCTTTGTGAAGTCGCTACATTCTAAACTTGCTTTGGTCTAGTGTCAGCCATTATCTTCCCCACATATCGCCATAAAATGTAACACTTTCCCAGTAAGCCTATGATTTGTGCGGCTCCTGTGTCTCGTAGAGTGTGAACATTATTGTAAAATAAAGAACTGTAAAGAGTAAACAAATGTCAGGTTTATATGTGATACAAGCTTTGGCGATAATGTCTTTCAATACGTAACTGAAAAGACAGAAGAGTTTCCCACAGTAGGCGGCCATCTCTTTCTGTGGTAGAATGGATGCCAATCAAGGCTATAGGAGTAAGCCTGTTCTGCTATTCAACTCATAGTTGTTGTGACAAGAGATGGATTTATAGCTTTTCCGAGGGTTTTCTTTGCGCATATGTGAATGTAACGACCTGGATTGGAATTTGAACTTGTCTCTCCGATTTTCACAGGATGGGCGATGAAACGAAGAGGAAATATATGAAAGAAATAGAAACAAAAAGAGTAAAAGGAAAGAGACAAAAGAAAAAGAAGAACCCAAGAAGAAACCTAACGAGAAAAAGAAAAACGACCTGGAGACGAAAGTGATGAATAAGAAGACGAAGAACGATAACATCGTGGAGTGGGGAGGAAAAAAGAATTCAAGAAGATAGCTGCATAAAATGCTATTGTCAAATGAAATACAGAAATAATTTGAAGTCGGAATGTGCCCAGAATGTAAAAAGAAAGAAAAGAAATAGACTATCTATCTACCTGTCTGTCTATCTATTTCTCTATCTGCATATCTAAGTCTGTTCATAGCTATCTATCTATCTATATGCAGAAAATAATACTGTGAAATGAAATACAGAAATAGTTTGAAATCGGAATGCGCTAAGGATGTAAAACGAAAGATAAGAAATAGACATCTATCTATCTATCTATGTCTGATGATATCTATCAATATACCCATCTATATATCTGTTTGTCTATCTATCTATCTATATATCCCAGTCTTCTGATATCTATCTATCTATCTATGTCTTCTGATATCTATCTATCTATCTATCTATCTATGTCTTCTGATATCTATCTATCTATCTCAGTCTGTTCAGATCTATCTATCTGCAGAAAAGAATGAAATGAAATACAGAAATAATTTGAAGACGGAACATACCAAGAATGTAAGAAGAAAGAAAAGAAACAGTCAAAATAAAAGAAGGGCGACCCGCCATAATGACAATGTTAATGGTAATATTAGTCGTTACATTATAAGGAAACATTCTGCATTCCTTAACTGAGCAGTCAGTACTGCAGTCGGTTGAAGTTCCTTTCTATTAAATCAATTTTCAGGAAAATAGACCGTCCTGGATATGACGACAAACTATATCCGAAAGCAAGGTCTCTGATCAGGAGATTTGAGGAGCGTGGAACCACATCTAAATTACTGGTGTTCGCAGGTCCATCCTGAGCCCGGTGGTAGCACGTGTTAGGATCCCACCTATGGGCAAATAGTTAACTTCCCAAACGGATACATTATGAAAGTGTAAAAATAGGTTTTAATACCAGCAATAAATTTTTTGAAGGGAAAATTATTACCAGCAATACATGTTTGAAGTAAATAAATATTATCAGCAAAAAATCTTTTAAGAAAAATATTACCAGCAATACATTTTTGAATAAAAACGTAGGTCAGCAATTGATACATTTTTGAAAAAAATATTACCAACAATACATTTTTGAAAAATGAAATATTACCAGCAATACATTTTTGAAATCAAAATTATTACGAAAAAAATTGAAAAAAAATTACAAGCAATAACAATCTTGTCGGCATATAATACCCCATTGAGGTTAATATGCCGTGAAACAAAACAAACCAAACCAGGAAAATATTTCTCATTTCCAGTAGCTGCTATCGTTCTTTCTAGTAATGAGAGACGTTTCCTTCCTATCTTTTTATTTGAAGTAATGAGGAATGTGATGTTATAATTTTCTTGCCGAATTATACATGTATACATTTTAGTCGTTGCCGCTGCCGAACGTGATGTGGTTTCTCTTATCTGGTTCATTTATTTGTTCTGATCATGTAGCGCCGGTCCACTGTGATAGAAAAACAAGAAACAGGAAGAGGAATCGAAGGCAGCGATGGCAGAAAATAACAATGAAAAAGGAAATACAGATAGACTTGAAGACGAAATTAACTAAATAGGAAGAACAAATTTAAAAATAGAGAAAATGAAGAAAGAATAGACGGAAGTAAAAAAAAAAAAAATGACACCAAAAGAAAGAAGGGCAAATGATGAATATAGAATTGAAAGAGACAAATGGTAAAGAGGAAGGGATGAAGAAGAATGGGAAATCAAAGAGTAAGGAATATAGAGGCAAAGAATAATTAGAGACTAAAGAAACAGTGTCTACCGTCATGAATGATCACTAATAACACTTTAAAATTGGTAATGAATAACTTATTCCCAGCTGACAAATTACATATCCTCAAAAATGTAGGATAGGGAAGTAACACACATGATTGTCTGTTCAATAATTTGATAAAAATTACGAAAGACGATCCACAAATAATCCTTTCTATTTATTTCTACAGAAACAACAGCTATAGGAAGTACAATAATACCGATTTCGGAGTTACCTGTACCGACTATGATTTTCCCTAAGGGTGAACAAGAGCTTGTATAATGCTATATTCCAAACGGTTTTAACAAATTATTGTTGAAATTAATTATCCACCTTTTAAATTGCTGATGCTCATTGCTTGGTCTGAGTTCCTTTTTAGTAAACTTCATTGTCTATCAATGTGTTCAATTTGGCCTGTATCAATGAATACAACGAGAAACCTCTGTTCAAACAAAAGGTCGGTCGCCATTGTGCCAAAGTGTCTTTGAAATGCAATTTCTAAAACATTATGTCCGTTTTCGTTGCTCGTCTAAAGATTGTGATTCAGGAAAATGAAAGCGAATAAATATTAAATACAAAAAAATTAAGTAAATATACAAGTGAATGAGAAATGAGAATAAATATAAAATGGCTGAAAAGCCACCCCTTCCAAAAAAAATGACAACGACATAAAAGGAGGAACGAAACATAAAATAAAATATACCAGAAACAAAAACAGACGAGGTTATGTCGAAAATTTCACAAATTGTTGATGGAGATCAGAAAGACTCATAGAATGCCCACATTTGCGAAAAAGAGGCTCTTCACGACGAGTCAGAATAGATGAGTGGTTAGGAGTAGTCGTTGTATCGTCTATTAACAGGGGCGCTTATAAGCCCAAAGCGCAATGCCATTTTAACTGGATTGATAAAAAACAACAGATTAGTCTAATATCCCGAGCAACCAACAGCACTGCTTCCATCCGTATGGTGAGAGTTTATCATTGGTTACTTCTAAGTTTCACATTTAATCAATAAAGAAGAATAAGAGCGAAAGAATGAATTAATGAAAAAAAATCCCCCCCCAAAAAAGTATGCTTCTAAAATCGGAAATCTTATTTATTATTTCTTCCTTTTTTGTTAATAAGAATAGATTCACCTATCGCCCGCTCCATATTCATCCCTAGTCTTTTGAACAATAGAGACTTATCCATTGTTTCCTTTTTAGGATTGATTTTCGGGTTCCTTCTAAAATCTATTTCCACTCCATACTCCTAATATCTTCGTCTAAACTCTTACATATAATTTACTAATTATTCATTTTTTTTCTCCTCAATAGGAGTAGATAGATTCACCTGTCACCCGCTTCACACCTCCTACTCCTCCTATTCCTCCTACTCACTGGTCTTCTGGAGTAGAGTTTTATTGCTTCGTTCCTTTTTAGAACTGGGTTTTCGGTTATTTGTAAAATCTTTTCATTCTTTTTCACTTCAAGTGGGGCTTTATGCCGTAGTAGTATTGTCGCCTTGCTTGGGCTGAATTGATTAAAACAAGATAAAAAGAAATTAAAATACAGAAAGAAAAAAATTAAGAAAAAATGCAAAAACTAAGAACATATAGGCAAAAGGAAAAAGCAAAAGAAAGGAAATGAAACAAAAGGAAAAGAAACAAAAGTAAAAGAAACAAAAGGAAAAGAAAATCCTTTCCCAAATTTTCTTCATACACACTATCATGTCAGACGCGATTTTCGCAGAGCTCCAGCTCAAGCGCGATATATGAAAAGGAATAGTTATTTAACCTTTACTGCCATAAGACCAATATCTGACTTTCCTGGAGCAACATAATAAAATATCAAGTAATGTTTTCGGACAGACCCATGTATTTCGGAGATGATCGATTTCTTCCTGCGCACTGCAACAAAAAATATTAAATAATAATAAAAAAAAATACCTCATGTGATTTTTGGTGGCAATATCATTAGTTATTATTACGGCTTTCTCTTCCTTTTATTTGAAGCCAAAAGTAAACGCTGCCTTTTCATACAAGCTTTTAATAACCGACGTTTTCGGTTGCTATGGAAACAAATGAAGATGAATTAAAAAAAAAAAACAAAAAAAAAACAAAAAACACTGAAAATAAAATAACAAAACAAAAAAACGAAAGGGGTGAGATCTTTTGCAGACAAAGGATATGTAGGAGGTCACTCAATTTACGGTCAGCTTTCTCCCTTTCTCAGACTGCGACTATGAAGACGATTGATTTTATTGATGTCAACAACAAGCCCCCTTCAAAGAACTATCTAAAAATCATAATGGTTTTATTTTATCGCAAAAAAGAAATATTTTCGAAGTTTTTTTTCAGGATTTAATTTAAACAAAGTTTACGGAGTTATGCATGTAGTTTAAAACATTGTACATGATATTCTCTCAACTTTTATTTTAACACATCGACTGCTAAATAATGGTTACATCTTCCCATCATATTACCGAATCGATCGTAGAGGAGCCATGAGCTACGATAATGAAGCCAGTCGCCGCCAACCAGATCTATTTTCTGTCCCACAAAACAGTTTCATTTTTTGATGTTTTTTGACAGTCTTCCCCTATGTCTACCCCACTCAAAGGTATCTTGAAGGAGCATTCTTGGGTAGAGTATTGCGGTGTATGACATGTCTAATCCCCAACAGTTTTACCCTCTTCATTGTTGCCAAGTGAAGCTCCTGGGTGCCTGCCAATTGTGTTACTTGGCCCTGTACAAAGTCATTTGTCTTGTGTTCTTTTCAAGAGATCCTGAAAAGGCGACTGAAGAATTAGGTTTCAAATGTTTGGACTCTCTTGGTGGTTTCTGCTATCGGAGTCCAGCTTTCAAATCCATATGGACAGCCTCATCTTGGTTGGAAAACAGTTTTTTTTTTGCTCTTCCAAATGTTTTCCATTGGCGATCTCGCTATAGCAAGTCTGGTCTTGAGCTCTGGTGTAGAGCGTCCAGCTTTGGTGAGGATAACATCAAGTTATTTAAAAGCGTCCACATCTTTTAGTTGTTCATGAAGATCTGAGCCATGATGTTGATAAATAATGGTTATACAGTGTTAAATACATTAAAGTGATTATTCATTTTAAGAAGCTAAAGTTATAATTTAGTGTATATATATATATATATATATATATATATATATTTCAATTAAAAGGTGAAAATATAATTTATAAATTCATGAATCAAAAGGTTAATGATTTAAATGGCGAGAATACTTCGTCGCAAACAATATAAATAAGATACATCAACCCCGGACCTGTATATGAATGATATGATCCCCGTTTATAAATTCCAGTTGCATATGGTCTTTTTAATTTTTACTAGCTTTCGTCTGTTCCTACAGACATCATCAGGTATGGAAGTAGATTTTGTTCTGGTTTTTACTTCTCAGTAATAAGAGGATAACGAAAATAGAAATGTAATCCGAAAAAATCCTATGAGAAATGTGTTATTGTTTTGGAACGTGCGGTCGCAACACTGAGTTTGAATTTAAATTTTAAGGTTGTGCGTTTTTGTACAAATATAGCAATAAGAGAATTCTTTTTTACTGGTAGATTTTCCGTGAATATGGCATGAACTATATTGTTCAATAATTACAGTAATGTCACACTTATTATCCGAGAGTTTCCCGTTGGATCAGTTATTTTAATTTCAATTAAAAGGTGCAAATATAATTTATAAAAAATTAAAAAAATTGGTTTGCGAAGATGTATTCTCGCCATTTAAGCCATTAACCTCTATATTTGTTTTTTGTATGAATGATTCATGAATATATATATATATATATATATATATATATATATTATAAATTAACTGTTTTAAAAATATGGTTCTATCGCTACACAGGAATTACCATGTTTCAAAAACAGAAATAAAAACGTCAAACTCGATTATATAATTAAATTAAAAGCACTAGTTCTGTTTCCTTTACAAGTGAATTTTGGAATGACTTATTTTGAAATTTACTGACTTTTAAAAGCACATATATTCATAATATTTTCCAAGAATACAGAGAAATCCAATCATTTGGACAGGGGCGGTAGCGTGTTCATTTTTATTGTATAAAATATGAGTTAATTTCGAGAAGATGTTAAGTCTAGGTAGGGTAGGGGTGTCGTTTTCAACGAATAATGTTATCCGTTCAACTCATGTCGTCTGTTTTTTATAAACGACAAAAGTTTTTCGTCATTTTCTCCCTTAAATTTGTAGTTGTATACATAAAGGTTCTTCCTAAAAGGAGTGTCTGGATTAGAATACGTTGTCTTGAACTACAATTCTACATTATTTTTACTATTAATTACTAATTGACTATATTTCATTTTAAAACAAATAAATGTAAATAAAAGTACAGTTTTTATTTTATTTTTAAATATTATTAAAGGAAAATATTTTGACAATGTCCTCAAAGAATAGCTATTTCATTTCTTTGATTCAGTAATTTTTTTTATTTTTTATAAACCTAGTAATATATAGTTTCTCATGTATGCACAAAGGCCTACGTATTCTAGCTTTACTTATTAATTTCCATTTTACTGTAAGTGTTTTATTTGTTTCATTTAAGTGCCAGAAATATTTCGATAGGGACGGCTGATTTCGGTATTTATTCATCCTAAATGAACCTCGAGGTTGATTGAATCTTTTGTTGAACTCATGCCTTGTGCATCCAATATAGACTTTTGCATTTTCCGGATCCTCAATAGATGAGATATTGCATTGGTATATTAATGATTCTGTGCAACATTTATTTTTTAGAGGACAGTTATGAGGATTTTTCAGTTACATAATTTTCGTCTATCTTCATTATTTTTTATCTTTATACTGTCGAAATTTCTGTGGCCTCGGTTTAAGTGTTTATTCAAGATATTAGCATTATGTTTCTTAATAATTTTCTCTGAGTTTTCAGTACAGTTGTAACTTAATTTTAGGGTATTTTTTATTGAAAATAGTACTGAATTTACTATTTTTACAAAAATATTTAACGATTAATGCAAGGAATTTTCGTCCTAATTTATTCTTTAGCATTTGGTTGTATGTGGGTGTATAACAAATTACTTTTCTACTTCTGCTTTTTCTTTCATTTTTTATGCAAATTAGTTTTGGGGTTTTGTAACCACTATCATTAAGAGTTTTATTATAGAAATTAATATGTTCAGAGAAAATCTTCTCGTTTGCTGAATTTGTACTTATTCTGTTATTTTTAAGTTCAGGCATTTAAATTCTTTATATAATATCTTTCTAATGCTATCGATTTTAATGTTAGTAGAGTTCTTTATAAGTATAAGTTCATCGTCTATGTATAAACCAATATCAGTTAATTATATTATTAATTATAATAACTGCTTTCTTTTTTTACTATATATATATATATATATATATATATATATATATATATATATATATATATATATATATATATATATATATATATTTATATATATATATATATATATTATGAAAAACTAGGTAATCCGTATGGGTAGACAAAAGGAGGATAAAATCCAGAGAGCTCAATGTAAATCTAGAGCAAATAATTTAAATAAATACAGACCACTTTAAGGTTCCATATAATAAATTATTTCACCACAGCCCTTTTAAAGGACTGCGGATCATCAGCCTTTAGTTCCAAAGGTTGAAACGAAAAATAATTTATTACTTGGAACCTTAAATTGGTCTGTTTTTATTTAATATATATATATATATATATATATATATATATATATATATCTTTGAACATAAATTTCGGTTCGTTTTGAAAGATAATGCTATGAAGCTTATCTGAATTAAAAGATAAAATAATTTATGCATATAAATAAAAAATTATGGATATTTAAACAATTAGTTGTTATTTCGTCTCTCATTGACCCGCCCTTCTATACGATTTAAAATTCTCTTTAAAATCTAATATTTGTCCTAGAGTGTGTTTTGACATCTGTTAGTAATTTTATAGATTAATTAATTGGATTTTCTAAAAATAATGATTACCTTTTATTTAAAACAGAATAAAAATAAATTTTATTTGCGCATGGAAGCCTACAATGTCAAAGGAAAAATTGAAGTGCTGTAATTCTACCCCTGTCTGAAAAAGCACGGGAAAAAAAAAAGTTAACAAAATCTTAAAGAATTACGGAAGACCAGTGGTGCAATAAGCAAGAATTTGTTTTTTATCTTTAAATGTAAATTTTCTATAATGTTAAATAACTAATAGTTTATGAATATAATTTGGCATTACTTACACTATTTATATTATTCGAAGTGTTATCCTCAGCTTCACTGACACATTCTCAACGTTTCGGCCGTTGCACGCCGCGGTCTTCTTCAGATGATTAGAATTTGGAATCGTACCCTTTATTTCGTCCACCGGTGTAGACTGTTCGAGTCCCATGTGCCATGCTCTTCCGAATGTCTCAGTTATTTCTCCCTAACTTATCTCTTCAAGTATTTTGGTTCACCGCTGCTTTTGCTTGGTATTAGACTCACAACACTAACCAACACTTTTATCCACTCAAGGTCACATGGCCCAGTGTGAGGGTGTCAGTCCGAGTAATGTAAATAATTTCAATAATCACAATGCCACATACTCAAAGTTATAGACAGATAGTGTAAGACAAGGTTGTATCTTCTCACTTGACTTATTCAAACTATACTATGTATTCTATAGGTTTCTTTTTACGAGGGTTGGACTAAAAAGTTCATAGGCTGTCTAAGGAGTGATTCTAGAGCCTTGAAAGCTTGAATATATTAATTTCAATTTTTCTTCTGACATCTGACTGTTCGAATACGATTTCAAAATTATCTAGTAACGAATTCTCCTGAAAATGAACAAAATTTGGCATGGTACTTGAAAGAAGGGTCTGCAGAAAAAGAGTTTAGTCACCAAGGACAGTGCTGCTGGCATAGTTGCTATATTAGGGGTTAACGCTCTAAATTTATAAACAGCGCAAAAGTGAACATTTAAATTTAGGAGGGAAAGGGATACTTTTAAAGATGATCCAAGGTCTAGGCGTCTTACCACTGCTACAGACGCGGAAAATATTGATCGTTTTCCTTACATGATGAGGAATCAGAAACAACTGGTTATAAATGTAATAGCCAATGCTATTATCATATTTCATGAGATAGTTGAGAATATTACATCCAGTGAACTTGGCATGACGAAGGTATCTACTCAGTGGTCGAAACGTTTTTTGACACCTGATAAAAAATAGCATCAGAATGATCCAAGCACGGGAATTTCTGACATTGTTTCAGGTTGATCCAGCAGGTTACCTTGGATGGGCTTTAACCCAGGGAAAGTGTTGGATTCTGCACTTTTAGCCAGAGACAAAGAGACCATCCATGCAGTGAAAATACTGCTCCTCCCTTGCTCCAAAGAAGTCCAAAGTCGTTTTATCTGCAAGGAAAATGATGTCCTCAGATTTTTGGAATGCAAAACGTATTTTGTTTAGTTGACTATGTTCAAAAGGGTCACACCATCAATGAAGAGTACTATGTCAAATTGCTAAGTCAGTTACGAATGCCTATCAAGACCAAAGGCGCAGGAAGACAACGGAAGAAAAGTGTAGTATTAGAACAATGCTCCAGCACAGAAATGCTTGGTTTCAATGCCTTCTCTGTGAGACTGTAGCTTTGATCTGGTTGACTACCCTCGCTATTTTCTAAACATAACAAAAACACTTGACTGGGAAGCAGTATCGTACTGATGATGACACCATGTCTGCTGTTGATGTCTTTTTTGAACAAGAGAATGAATAGTTTTCTTTGAACAGGTCAGCTGTCACTTTATATGGAAAGAAAGTGCAGTTATCAGTAAGAAGTATTGAAATGAATGCATGTAATATTCTCTGACATCACTCCTTCATAAGCCACCCTCATATTAAACTTACCAAAATGAATAATGTTATTTTTTGACTCACTGAACGGGACATATGAAATTAGATTAATATCATAACACTCCTCAGATAGTGACTAGTAGTTAATCAACGTAGGCATCAGAATCATATCCTTTTTGAACATTCATACCAAAAATAATCTAACGATTGCTAATTAAAAAAATAAAAGTAAAATTCATTCAAAAAATGATAACACTAAAAAATGTTATTAAACTATACATTTTTAAATCTTCAAACTAGTTTTTGTTTAATAAAATAAATTGTTTTTACGAAGAACAAGTTTAATTTCAAACAGCACTGGAAGATTAAAAGTAATTTTTTTATAAATATTAAATTGAATTTTTTTCTCTCGAATTTGAAAGAAAATAACGTCTCTTCTTAAATTATACAAATACCCATTCTTAAAACAGTTAAAAGATTTATTGAATGTTCATACTGATATTTTTTACTGAAATAATATCTCCAGGGATTTCCATTTATATAACTGAACGCAAATTAAAAATAGTACACACGCGATATCGAAAATAGGTGTGGGGTGGGAAACATTGGACCCAAATATTTCCCCAACGGTTTTTAATAAGACAACCTCAAATCACTCTGAAACTGTGAGGCTGAGAACATTAAAAAAATATCTTGAAATGAAATCTTAGTAGTTAGCACTCTGCCCTATATTTCGCTTTCTCTGACTAACATTCTCGGCTGACATGAAGTCAGCTGCTCAAAAAGTTGGTTCACTGTCTCTGTCGTCTAACCAGATGAGTATTTATGAGCGCCCTTATACTTATATTTTGCTCTTCTGTATAAATAATTGCTACGAAATAAAATCCTTGAACTTGCCTTGTCAATCGCAATCTTCTATCCTCAGAAGACGAAATACGTCGACATAGCTAAGTTTTCATTTTGTATTTACTCATATCAGCATAGATCTTCAACCGAATTCAATTGAGTTCTCCGGGTCACTGATGTATTTCGCATAAAAAGGTTAACATTTCTCTTCCTCACTGACGTGCCACGATAGCCTTGGGGTAGAATCTCTGACTTGGTGTTCAAATCGGTTGGGTTTCGATCGCAGGTTGACGTCTACCCACACTGAAGAGCTGTGACAGCGAAACAGTCTGTGGATGACATTTATATATATATATATATATATATATATACACACACACACACACACACATATATATATATATATGCATATATATATATATATATATATATATATATATATATATATAAAAGTGAACATAGAAGTCAACACTTAGAGCCGACAGTCTGTTTCATGCTGTATGTAATCGTCAGGCCTTTATCTTTGCTTTTGCTACTTTGCCTCTAACAAAAACTTCCCACTTTTTCATCTTGTCAACATGAAGCATTTCCGTCTTTACCTTTGCTACATTCTTCGGTTTGGTTTCCTTAGCAGCTAATTTCTTAGCCTTTTTAGACGAACTGTTCTTTGTTTCTACTTTCGATAGATCCTCCAATTCTTACTAATTGTTGCGAATTCCTCGTTAATTTGTTCCAACGAGGCAAAAAGGCACATTTTAGTTATTTTTGAACACTGGCTGGATGTTGTCTTGTGGATTAATTTTTTGGCAGTAAGAATTTATAGGCAACTTCCAAAGCTGGAATTGTGTCATCCAATCAGTGCCAAATAGGTTGTTAGTATTTTCCAGTACGAACACATTTTAATTTAAGAGTCTTCCAATTGAACGTTATATTTGCAATCAATTCTCCCTCGAATTTATTTTTTCTCCTGTTACTGATCTTGCAATCTTGCTAGTTTTTATCATGGTTGGCTTACCCAATCTTTTCCATGTTTGCAAGTTTATAATAGTTAAATCAGAACCCGAATCTAGTTGAAATTCTACACTTTTGTAGAAAATTTTTACGTGCACGAATTTCCTGATATTAGCACAGTCTCGTTCGTCCGACCTTGTATTTTTTATGCAGCTATTAGTTTTATTTTTAGATCAGCAATGCGAACTTTTTTGTCCGAAACGGTTACTAATGTAACATTTTTTTTATTCCGGATCATATAATCTTTGTATCAATGTTGGGCCCCACATACGTAGCATGGGTTAGGGGGCAACTTATTTGTTTTTTTTTTCTTTGTTTCAGTTTTAGGAGACTTTCTTTCTGTTTGTAGCGTACTTTTTTGACAAGAGCAATACCAGATTCTTCGATATTTTTAGAATCCTGCTTTAAACCGACGTACCTCTGACATTCTTCAGCAATCTGCTGTAGAGCTATATTTGGCTCATTCTCCAATTTGTTTATTATTCTTCGTCTAATTTCTGCATC
Organism: Acanthosepion lycidas; assembly: GCA_963932145.1. Classification (NCBI taxonomy): domain Eukaryota; kingdom Metazoa; phylum Mollusca; class Cephalopoda; order Sepiida; family Sepiidae; genus Acanthosepion; species Acanthosepion lycidas. Next base: position 125,982,721 of record OZ010583.1, read on the forward strand.
TTCTGCTGAAACTAGTCCTTGCACAAATATCAAGTATTTGAACTTATTCGCACTTAGCTCCGCCAGTCAAAAATCATCGCAGTGCTTGTTTACAATTGATGCAAATGTGGTGTAGTCTTCCCATTCTTTCCTAGTTAGATTAAGACATTCCCATCACTTATGAAAAAAAAAAGATATCTTTGGGCTGAAAAGCTCCGTTAGTAATTTCACTGCTTCAGTGAATGTCAATTATCTAGTCTTACGGGGCAGAATGTAGTTAACGAATTTTGTGTGCACTGTTGTGCCAAGTTTCCTCAGAAGAAGACGTACTTTTTTCGAGTCACTCCTATTCTCCCATTCTGACGTATACAAGTCCTCATACCTCCTAAAGTATGACGCAAAGGTTATGTCTTCCTCACGATTGTATGAAAAATTCTCTATCGCAATCCAAATAGTGTTTTGCGAAAAAGAAAATTTGTTTTCAATGTGTTTACTACGGTTTGTCAATTCTAACACTTGCTTTTGAAATTCAAGCTGTCTCTCTTGGTTTTCCTTTTTGGTTTGCAGTAATACATTTTCCATTTTTTCCTGTTTTTGCCACTTCTCTTCTATTCTTTTTTGTAGTTGTAATTTCTGTGCATTCTGGTATTTTACTAGTTCCTACTAGTTCCAAAAGATACTTTTGAAATCCTCCAAGTGTCTTTTACGAAAAAAATCGATTTTCCGTATTTTGAGAGAGTTCCTTTTAATCACGGTGGTCCACGCAAACTCCTCGTAAATCTTCGTCACCGAGTTGTTGTGGACACTGGCAATGGGAATGTTTTCTTTGAGTCCCCGTGAAGTGCGAATCCTCGTCGCCAAGTTGTTGTGGCCTGTTTAGGGGCCAGAAAGAAAGACACGGAAGACGAAGGTAGGTTGAAAAAGTATATTGAAGATATATACGAAACAATCGTGTTAGTAATAAGCAGATTAGCACTGCGTCTACTACACTCCACTCGGCGCTCCGTCCGACTCTCGGAGTTTGTATCTATGAGAGAAGGCAGAGTTCATTATACTGTAAGTAGGTTTACCACAACATATATATATATATATATATATATATATATATATATATATATATATATAGTTTATGAAATCTAGGTAAACTGTATAGGTAAACCCAAGGAGGATAAAATCCAGAGAGCTCAATGTAAATCCAGAGCAAATAATTTAAATAAAAATAGACCACTGTAAGGTTCCATGTAATAGATTATTTCACCACAGTCATTTCAAAGAACTGCGGATCATCAGACTTTAATTCCAAAGGTTGAAACAAAAATGAAAATAATATTCAGCACAAACAATGCAATAAAGCCACAACCGAATGCGGGGTTTATAAGAATTAAAAAATCAGAAACAATACCAGGGTGCAAAAAAAAAAGAAGATTATTCAGGAGGATAGTAGATAGCGATTGACATTGCATTTACATTTTCGAAGATTAAAGTTGGCTGAAAAGCATGGAACGGGAAAAGCATGGAGCTGAGAATTTACAGTGTGTAAATTGTCGAAAACTCGTCCTCAATCTATTATTATTGGTTAAATTCTAAAAGTATAGGTACAATAGCGAAGCACTTATGCGAGCAATTACCATGTAAGTTTTTATAGAAAAGGCACATGGAAGAAAATTTACCCTTCTCAACCTATATATATATATATATATATATATATATATATATATATATATATGTATGTATTAGTGGTTATACATAACATTCGACACCGGTAGCACGACTCGGAGTTTCATGCAAATGGACAATCTTTAGGTGCGAAATATAGTCCTAATAGCTTTGTTATTTAACATTGAGCACTGATTTTATAACACCTGAGAAAGAAATATATACGTACGTACAAATATATGTGCGTATATGTAGATTTTTTATCATACCTTTATCTCTCTCTCTCTCTATATATATATATATATATATATATATATATTATAATTATTTTTTAAATATGATTCCTTCGCTACTTAAGAGTTCTCATGTTTCAAAAACAAGACCCGAAAACCTCAATATAATTATTTAATTTAAATTGAACTAAAGTATCAAGACCTGTTTCATCGTCAAGTGAAAATTTAGGAGTAACCAATTTTGAAATTAAAGCATCTTTATAAGCATGTTCATTCGCAAAAATTCATTACTATGGAAACGCCTGGGGCGACCATTTTGATAAGGGGCCTAAGAATTAATTTGTATCCACATATCAGTCGCCTTCGGAAAGATGTCAAGCTGAGATAGGGCCGGGGTTGCCATTTCAAATCGAATGATGGCAGTCATATACGCACATCGTCTGGTCTGTCACAGCAAAAGATAGCTGTTGGCACCATAATCCGTCGTTAAGCGTCTAAAGAAATGCATTTTATTTATTTTCCTAAAGGAGTGTTTCGTACATAAACGCGTCGCACTGAGCTATTTTTTTTTATCGTTTCATAAAGGGTTTTTCAATCTTATGATTGGGTTAAGCTCTTATATATATATATATATATATATATATATATATATATATATATATATATATTTGTCATTTTTATAATGAATAATGTTTTGGTTATGTTTTGCACACCTCTCCGCGTAGTACTAGTCGTAGTAAAATTATCCGTGTCCTGAATAGCAACCGGGTTTGCTAGGTATAGCCACCCTATGTTCGCCAGTTGTTCTCTATTTATACTTGTCTATCTAATTTGCATACGATTCTGCAGTTTTAATTACAATAATATTAGACGCCATACTTTGGTTGTAATCCTGAGCTTATTTTAGAAATGTGTAAACTTTTTCGTTTTCAAATCCCGATATTTTATGTGGAACAAGAGAATAAATTCTAGACATGGAATGAGTGCAAGCAATAGTAAAGTGTTTTAAAATTAAATGTATTACTTTTCTAAAATTCCTAGACATGACGTTTATTCCCACAAGTTTCTATCAGATAATGACGAATTATCTATTTCGCGACAGCTGGTGCTTATCGCTTTTCGGTACAGGTCAACTTACTCCCCATTACAATCAACATGTAAGGCTTTTTTTACAGACAGATTTAAATTGTTTTACCCAAAACCTTTTTTCTAAAATGTCTTGTATTCTAGAAAAAATTCCATCCGTTTTATTAAAACGTATAGAATACTGAAGAGTTTTGTCTAAACCGGCCAATTCATCATATGTATTTTTACTCTAGCATCCAGTTTTCCTTACTACTGTTACCTCTTTTTCAAACCTATTTACCGTTTCCTTGATTGTTCATGAATAGATTTTGAAGATGGAAATCCGAATATGAATGTTGGTACGATTACAGAAGGCTTCAAAGATGATCCTTTTCCTCTTACAATTTCTCTTTGGTAAGATAGTGGGCTGATACAAAACGATTTTAACCTGTTTTATTTCAAGCTGAATAACTCAATGTGTTTGTCACTGATTCTTACGACAAATAGTGCCAAGATGGCTAAACGTCATATCTGAAAACTTGGAAAAAAAGAAACACAATTTAGTGTGTTTTAGATATTAAACATTTTGTCAGGTGGATACTTATACTGTTAAACGATTAACGAAACTCATATGTTTCTTTAAATATGACAGACAACATAATACTGTTAAATTTATTATTTAATTTTTCTTGTGTTCTTATAATTGTTTTGTTTTCGGGGCAGAAATTATGTAGAAAATATCCGAATGCTCTGTATTTTCGTCCGCTATCGTCTATGATTTTAGACATTATAAAGGACGATTTTATTTTTAATCCTAAATGAATTTATGGATTTTTTTAATTTATGTATCTAGAATTATAGGAAGGTTTTATTTTTTAAAACACAGTACATCGTGGCCGTATTCATGTTGCCATTCTTTTTAACATGTTTCCATGTCGATAAGGTTATTTGTATTGTCAACACCTATGTCGAGGATGCAGATTGGTATGAGAAGACAGGAAAAATTTATTAAAAAATGTAACCTCAGTAAGTTGTTATTCGTTTTTACCGAAAATTGTATAAAAGATGGTTTGCTGCCCAAATACACACCAACACTTATACACATGCATATCTATCTATCTATCCATCTATATATATATATATATATATATATATATATAAGTATGTATATATATTCCACACCGTTTGTTACAACACTTAGTTACATGCATGTGGCGAAGGTATTCTAGATGTAACACTGTTATACTACCAACAGCACGGACTTTTCACCTTTTCATATTTATATAACGATCTATATTTCTAAAGAAGTGATGGATTTTTATTTATTTTCTGACAGGTTTTAGTACTTAAATGTTGTTTTGTTGGATAGCCATATTGAGAAAATGTTCTGTTTATTTATTATTTTTTTTTGTCTATCGGCCTGAATTCTTGTTAATAAAAAATATGTGCTCTTCTGCTGGAATCCAACCACCGTTAGATCCAAAGTCTTTTGACTGTTTCGAAGACAATGTGCGTCGACGGACGAACAACCAATCTTGAATAGTGCCTATATATATATATATATATATATATATATATATATATATATATATATATATATATATATATATATATATATTATGAAATGGACAAAGCCCAACAATTATTTTTAATTCATTTTTATGTTTATACATTCTTTTTTATAGATGGTATTTATCAAACTACCCACGGGGATCGAATGTGGCACAAGGCCTTTTTAATGTGGGTATCTCTGAGCCCGTAGGCCCAGCCAAAAATGAATAACCACCGAAACCCGCCGAGGCCGGCCAGTTCCGTCAACCTCCCCCAACGAAACCCTACCCTTCGGTGGAGCTTCGTTCGGGTTCCTCTCTGCAAGCAGAGAGTTCGACAGACACCCGACCCGACAGCTCAGAAAGCGCAGATACTACACTTTGATCCTAGCCAACAGGCCGAGCGGGAATTCTTTTTTATAGATGGTATTTATCAATCCACCCACGAGGATTGAATGTGGCACAAGGCCTTTTTAATGTGGGTTTCTCTGAGCCCGTAGGCCCAGCCAAAAATAAATAACCACCCAAACCCGCCGAGGCCGGCCAGTTCCGTCAAACTCCCCCAACGAAACCCTACACTTCAGCGGAGTTTCGTCAGGGTTCCTCACTGCAAGCAGAGAGTTCGACAGACACCCGACCCGGCAGCTCACAAAGCACAGATACTACACTTTGATCCTAGCCACCGGGCCGAGCGGGTATTCTTTTTTATAGATAGTATTTATCAATCCACCCACGAGGATTGAATGTGGCACAAGGTCTTTTTAATGTGGGTGTCTCTGAGCCCGTAGGCCCAGCCAAAAATAAATAACCATCCAAACCCCCCGAGGGGGGGGACAGTTCCGTCAACCTCCCCCAACGAAACTCTACCCTTCGGCGGAGCTTCGTCAGAGTTCCTCCCTGCAAGCAGGGAGTTCGACAGACACCCGACCCGGCAGCTCACAAAGCGCAGATACTACACTTTGATCCTAGCCACCAGGCCGAGGGGGTATTCTTTTTATAGATACAGATATTTAAGTAAATGTTCTGTTTCTAATAAATAGTATTAAACAACATTTACCGGCCTGAATGTTCGAGAAATCTTCATAGAAAATATTCGTTCTTCGACAGGATTCGAACTTGCATCCTATACGTAACCGGCATTTAGCCTGACGTGCTCTGAACCGATCGAGCCACAGAGAAACATAAAAATGTCTTAAAAATAATTGTCGGACTTTGTCCATTTAATAATGTGTGACGTCATTTGTTTAGATTTGGATACGCCATGAGCAGATATGAATGTACGTGAGAGAATCATGGAAGATTAAAGTGTAAAGGCAATAAATTCGACTTTGCTAAACGAACGATTCTCTGTGGCTCGATCCGTATAGAGCACATCAGGTTAAATGACTTTTCCGTATAGGATACAGGCTCGATTCTTGTCGGTGAATGTATATTTTCTATGAAAATTTCTCGAACATTCAGGCCAGTAAATGTCGTTAATACTGTTTATTATAATCAGAGCATTTACTTAAATTTTTGTATCTATAGAAAAGAACGTATAATATATATATATATATATATATATATATATATATATCTTCTCCCTCCAGCTATAGGTAAAATAGCAGTACAGACTGGGTTCTATAGCCTTGGAATGCAACTGGTCTAGGAGAATGATAACTTTGAATTCAAAACCTGCCGAGGGTCGTTTGGGAACCTTGTGGCATTCGGTGCACCAGGTCTCCAAAAAGTGGGGATGGTCCTGCACGAGGCCTTCACCACTATAATCAAATATCATGTGCCGGTGTCGGGCTGTCGGTTTCCTGAAACCTGATCTGCTTGACCCTCATACTCCGAATCTCGACGGGAGAGTCGATTATTATATATAAGGCCATAGAAAAAATTAAAAATACTTTGTAAATTGAAAACAGATATGAATAAAATTTTTCACAAAAAAAATTGAAACTTGTTGTCTCATATGCACACCGACATATTCGCCCCCCCATATATATATATATATATATATATATATATATATATATTAATTTGTGTTTTGTCACGATTTATGTTTGTTGGAAACTAAAGGTATAAAAGATGTTAAATATGTCGCTATATGTGCTTAAAGGCCTATTGAAGTCGAGTAAACGCTCGATTGTAGAAAAGCCTTGCAAACGTGTTTGTAAACAAAAGCGTGATTGTTTCCTTCGTTCATTGTTGAACTTTGAAATTAAGCTTTTATTCATGATATGCCTGTAACCATGTTTGTTTATGTAATCATCACTCACTACAGAAATTAGTTGCGCATCTTCCTCGACAGAATCCATTATTTCTACTAGTTGTAAAAATGATTCAACCGAATATAAACTAAATGTTCTCTTCTTTTTTATATTTTCTACTTTATGTTCCAATTTTTATCAGTTCGATCAAGTTAAATTGGCAGCTGTTCTAAAGAATGACCTACAATCTATTGTTAAATGCCGTAGGGATTGTTAATTTTAACGCTCCCAAGACGAAACTACTCTCCATTAATCATCAAAAAACCCTTTCTGCTTTCCATCCGTATGGCTGATGTAAATTTCCAAAAGAGTGGCTCGTAGCACCTGCTAGTTTCAATATTTTTCGCTGTCATAAATTGAAAAGATTATATTGAATCAGTTACTAGGTCTCATGTTAGTAAATTTAGATCTCTATGTTATGCTAAAGAATTTTTCTCGTCTTAATTTACGTTGCATATTTATAAGTTTACCATTCGCCCAAACTTGGAATATTACTGCCAGATATGGTCTATTGCTGCTTCATGATATTTTGATATTCTTGATAAAATCCAATGAAGAATCCACAATGTTATCGGTCTTCAACTGGCGTCTAGGCTTCAGTCACCTTCTCACCACCGTACCGTCGCTCCCTTGTTTCTTATGTATAAATACTGTCATGGTAATTGTTCTGATAAACTTTCTTGCATGTTACCTAGACTAAAATTTAAACCCAGTGCCAGATTGCTAGCATTGTCATATCATTTTACAGTTGAAATGGTCACATGTAACCGCAAGTTCTATGCCAACATTTTCTTCTCTCTTGCTTCCCGCTTGTAGAAGTCTCTTACATCTTCTAGCATTCCAATTATCAAAAATATAAATGTAATATCAATTGTTATCTTCTCTCTTCTTAACGCCTGTTTTTTGTACTCTAGCCATTCCTTAATAAGCCTTTAATTTTTCTTATATTCTCTCAGACTCTGCAATCCATGAGTCTTATTTGCTATCTTGACTTACGTGGGATGAAATGAGTTAAATAAAGTTCGTAAAATCTAAATGACTAGAAGGCATAATTCGATTCTATTGGTTATTACCAGATATTCGGCACCTAATGATTACATCAATTGATATTTATTTAACATAGTTTTGTCAAAAAGAATGGCACTATTGATTGAAATGGAGGCGATAAAATTAGGTTGTCACAATATTCCAAGTGACAATGATCTTCTGTTTAAATTGTTAGAATTCACCTCCGAGGTCTAATTTCTAGGTTCGAATTAACTAACGTCAAGCGGAAATACGCCATTTCTTCATTGTGGACATTGTCTAAGGCCTCTAGCATTTTTTTGTATTGCCGATATTAATAAAATGTTTCCCTTTCAGGCTATGTTTTGCAAAACGAAACAAAACAAAAATGTAAAATTTATTTATCTAAGGTGAATATGGAGGACTGAGAACAACCGCCGGGTTATTTTTTTTCATTTTGTCAAAGACTGTAGGACTCCGAAAAGTGTGTTAATCAAGAATTTTCTTTTGGTAAAGGACCTAAACATTTGCTCCAAACTTTTCAACCTTTTATTCATAGAATAGGAAAAAATCTTCGAAACGCCTACACAATCTAACTGCTGATCCATCTTTTATTCAGAAAGAACAGATTTTATACATTCTAATATGACATTGGTTTAAATCTGTTACACCTTTATAAATTTGTTGGCATGAAACATTGTCCGTAGAAATTTTAACAGTAACTACAGATATCAGAAAAATACATTTTGGGCATTAATGCTTTATAGGCTAAAACCTGTAAATATGAGCAAATTTTAATTTTTACCTGATATTACGGTGAGCATTACTGGCTGAAGAATAAACACACACATATATATATATATATACAAACATATACATATACATATATCATTGGTCCATGTTTCATTAAATGATATAGACAAGTTTTGTCGACTTATTTTAAGTAAGTTCCTTTCATATTGTCTGATAAGCTTAATAACATTATCGTTGAAAGACGAAAGAAAATCACCATATTGATAAATGTTTAAATCCAATCTAAGCTTTCGGCTTACATAAGCCATTATCAAAGATGACAATTACCTTTCAATATATCAAACAACACACACACGAAACAATTATGATAGTCTGTTTTTGTTGCATGGAAAATTTCAAAGCAACGACAAACTCGTGTATACAAGACGAGGAAGCGAAAATCGCGTCGCAGCTCGTGACGTCACACATGACCACGCGTGAGTGAAAACGGGAAGTATTAAGTGTGTGAAGCCTTTGGTATAAACTAAAGGCTTCTATTATCAATTATAGGCATTTAAGAATGTTTGTGGAGATTTCGTAGTTTATTTTGTTCAGATTAGGTTTCATATGCTTTATGTATATATCTTCAAGAATTTTTAGATTTGGTTTATTGTTTTCATGTTTAAGTATAGTTGTGTTTTCAACAAGGATTTTCCGAAATTGTGTACGCGGACAGGCATGCTATTTTAAATGTCTAAAAATGTTACAGTTATCATTCAAATGTAGAGTCAGATATTATGTGATAACACAACAATACTTACACAGTAAAATGAACCTTTAGAAATTGGAGGCCATCTACATTAAACAAAGCAACCGAAACTCAACAAAATTACATATCAGACAAGTCTAAACACATTACATTTTATTTCGACCTGGTTCTCTTGTTAATATTTCGGTCTCTCGCATGGTATGACGCCATAGAATCACATCATGAATTTACGACCTGCGTCTGCTATTCTGAGACCGTTAACTTCCCATAGCAAACTTCTATGTCATCATAACAGAATATCATGGATGGATGTGGTTTGTTTTACGTTTTAATATATATATATATATATATATATATATATATATATATATATATATGTGTGTGTGTGTGTGCATGCATGTATGTCTATGTATATTTATGTATGTATATATATATTTATTTATGTATCTATTTATATATATGTGTGAGTATATGTGTGTATTTCTTTAGATTAGTGCGTGTATATATATGTATGGAGGTGTGTAGATATGTTTATATGCACATATGTGTATGTCTATATGTATATGCATGCATGAGTATCTGTGTATATATATATATATATATATATATATATATATATATATATATGCATATATATATGTGCACACGTATATCTATGTATGTGCGAGTAGATATAGATATGTCGTTGTGTATGTGTGTATCTACGTAGGTGTTTTGGGGCATATAAATAATAGGTTCTTACTAGATTAAATATTAGTTAATTTTATATGTTTATGTTAAATTTGTAACCTATAATTGATATTACTTGCTTTGTCAAATTTTCTTTATTACACATCAGTTCCCTTATAAATATCCTCGTTTTTAGATTCCTCCCCTCCCATCATTTTTACCCTCTGTCTCTCATCTTCTGGAGTTTAGGTTTAGATCATATCGTTTTTTATTGTACGTAGTGTCACCACAAATGTATACCCACGATTCCGGTGTCCGTTTTTTCATTTTAATTTAGGTCAGCAAATCGGTAGCGAATTATGCATCGAAAAATAATTCATATTTATCTGTATCTCACTCGTTTGAATCGTTATTTAACATCTTTCTTTAAAACTTCTCTCTGTTAAATTTGAATCCCCACCTTCACATTTAGGGCTTCCTGAACTTCTTTCTTCTATTACACGTCTCTCTAGAGTTTTCATACATTTCATTTTCACACTGGTTTCTCACTTTCACATATACACTCTCATTTTTTTTTTTAGACCCGGAGTTATATTTTTCAATTTTTTTTTTTGAATTTGTAGGTCTGATGAACTGGATCGTGATTACGTTTACATTGTGATAAATTATAACCATAGTATATTTTGTTTGAGCTTTATTATTATAATTATTATTATTATTATTATTATTATTATTATTATTATTATTATATATATATATATATATATATATATATATATATATATGAAGAAATATAGTCTTAAGATGTGCTAAATTTATGGGATAAAGTGCTCAATATTCGAGATATAGCGTGTGTAAATATAAAAGTGAACATAGAAGTCAACGCTTAGAGGCGACAGTCTCTTTTATGCTAGATTGCATCTAGCATGAAACAGACCGTCGCCTCTAAGTATTGCCTTCTATGTTCACTTATATATATATATATATATATATATATATATATATATATATATATATATATATATATATATATATATATATATATATTTCAGTAATGTGACAACATCACAGGCATTGAAACCATTCTAGCAAAGGTACAACATAGGTGGGCTGGTCATGTTGTGAGAATGGATGAGCATAAGCTTCCAAAAATGGTGCTGTATGGAAAACTACCAAACTCCAAGCGTTCCGTTTGACGTCCATCTTACGCTACAAAGACAAATTTAAAGACAACTAGAAATATCTCACCTTTGATCGGAAAACTTGGGGAGCAATGCATTAATCCGAAAGAAGTGGCGTAAGACATGTCTCATTAAGTTAAAGGGTTTTGAAGACAATAGACTGAAGTATCGTGATCAGATTCTTCAGGCTCTGAAGCAGAGATACCATCAAAATCCTGTTTTAACAAATTTCATCTGTCAGTGTGTTTTTATCGCCGGCAGCAAAGGTGGGCTAGTATTACACTTAAGAAAGCACAAATGTAATATGTATTTCCTTTACTTGATTTTCTACACAACAGCCCCCTGCTAACATGCATAAGTATAAAACGAAAGGCACTATTCAATGCTGACCCTCATTTATCGTTCGCGATAAGGTGTCCACCTAAATGACCACATGTGAGTCAGCCCCCCCCCCCCCATCACAGTGTAAGCAACTTTTGTTGTCAAGATTATTTCAACCGATAATAAATACTGATTGAACATCGAGAACTCTTAGGATCATTTGTGTGTTAAGTTGAATAAATATAGCGAGAAAAGGTGTCCTTGACATACACATGTTTCTATAAAAGAAAAAAAAAATACCAATATTCAAATTAGTTTCTTCTCTGCCCAGCTGATAGTATTTTTCTTCTTTTTGTGATATCTACTGTTCGTCATTCTAAGTTTCTTAATGAATTTCTGTCGTCAGACCATTTGACTGACTTGAAAAAAAAATAACTGGAGGTATTTAATCCTTTTTAAGCCTTAGTATATTTTCTTTGAATTTTTGCATGTGATCTCATGTCAGCCACTCTAAACTTAATCCGGAGATAGTGATGTGTATTTTTCTTCTTACGTATCAGCTTTGTTAAATTATATAATCTTCCTTCTTGCAGCTGTGTTGTGGTATAGGAATCTATAGATCGACAGAATAACTTAAGGGTGCTAGGTGCAGTTGATTTGGTGATGATATTTGAGTAAATTTCTTCAGATTAAATTTTCATCAGAAAATAATTTCAGGATAAGAAAATGAACATAGCAGGTGCAAAATGAATAAAATAGACATAATATATATATATATATATATATATATATATATATATATATATATATATATATATATATATATATGTGTGTGTGTGTGTGTGTGTGTGTGTGTGTGTGTGTGTGTGCAGGGATAATATCAAATCAAAAATTCAGAAAGAAAAGATTTAGGGACGTAAAATATCGACTTCAAAGGAATCTGAAATCACCACCCACCGACTCCCCTGCGAAAAAAGGATGCTCTGTCATTAAGCGGGTGGTTCCACGCCCAGAGTAACATCTCGATTATTCGAGGAAAGAGATGAAAGAATGCACTTAGGAAAACCTCCCCCTGGCTCTAGAAAGAAATGTGGATTTAGAGGGTTTTTTTTCTTTTCTTTTCCCGTTCATTTTTCTTATTCCGTCTTATATTAAAAACGGTTTAGAAACGCAACAGAAAATTGCACTTGGAATGCAGAGAGCCGGATGATTAACATGTCAAGTTAAAAAATTATGGAAGCGCTGGTAAATAAATCGGCATATATGTCATTTAAACAGGTCGTAAATGCTGTTCAGATAGAGGAAACTGACAGTTAAAAAAGATATAATACCAACACATATTACACAAAATTTATTACGGAGACGGAGAGAAAGAAAGATGCAGTGATGACAGAGAGAGGGAGAAATGAGACAAAGACATTTTGAATTTCAACTGAAACTGTATATATTCGCATAGAAATGATCATTGGAATAGGCTTGACTCAGCTACTCCCTGTATAATGTGTATGAACTAAATGTAGGTAGCATAAAAATAATCATTATTGAAAACAGAGTCAGCAAAATGTTGGGATTTCAGTTGAATCTGCTAATGCTTGTTTCGGATTAATACAATTGAAAAAGGCATGAATCAGGCTCCCCTTGTATTCTATAGAATAAATAGAGATAGTATAACAGAAACCCCTGAGGAAAATTGATTTGAAAAGTCATGTCCGAAATTCTCTTAGGCTTCTTATGTTCATTTTATATGAATAACCACGGGAAAGGCATTGATCAAACTCTCCATAAACGATGTCTCTTTTAGAAAATGAAATTAATGCCTCCCGTTAATTGTTTCTCCAAATAATAATAATGTGACTGAGAAAATAGGTAAAGATTACAAAAAAAAATAAATAAAATAAAATAAAAATAAAGTTTTTTTTAAAGACTATCAGAACTAGTGTCAAGATGCTTAAAAAAAAGCCAGCACGATTCAATGAAAACCTGGAACGAGTTACCTCATTAACCGACTCGAATATATCACATAGAAACGTTTCTCATGGGCTTGATAACGATTTTGACGTAACACTCTCGAGTCAGCTTACCAGATAAGCACCATGAATTTTTTCAAAATTATATATATAAGTGAACATTAAAGTCAACACTTAGAGGCGACAGTCTGTTTCATGCTAGGCGCAATCGTCAGGACAATGAAACAGCTTGTCGCCTCTAAGTGTAGATTTCAATGCTCACTTTTATATTTACACGCGCTCTATTTCTGATATTGAGCACTTTATCCCATAAATATAGCACACCTTAAGAGTATATTTCTTCATATATATATATATATATATATATATATATATATATATATATATATATATATATACTCATTTAAAAATTTACTTCCATCTCTACACAGGAATCGCCATGTTTCAAAAACAGAAACTAAACCTTAAATTTAATTATAGAATTAAATTTAAAATGTTTATCTCTGGTTCATTTGCAAGCGATTGCTGGAATAACTTAGTTTGATATTTACTCGGTGTATAAGCACATGCAATATTATTAGTTGTCAAGGTTACGGTGAAATTTTATCATTATCAATAAGGTGGGGTAGGGTATTCGTTTCTATCGATAACCTCTGTATGAAACCTAAACTACTTTCAAAATCAGACTAAGTTAAAATAGGGTCGGGGTGCCTGTTCAACAAATGATCACATCCGTTTTTCACATGTCGTCTGGGTTTTTTTTAATGACAAAGAATTCGTTGGCATTAAAATTAAGAATTCTATTTTGCTGCTTATTTTCTGATTTTATGCACAAAGATTTTTTTTTCAAAAAGTCCGTTTGAATATTTAAAATCTATTCCCTTAATTTTAACGTATTATCCCTACTTTTAATAACTAATACAAACTACATTTTTTTTTAAAAACAAATAAATATATTAGAATTAATTCTTATTTAAAATTATTATTCAAAGATCAAGTTTAAATATATATGTTTCATTTTTCATCACTGTATCATATTTAATCATTATTTAAATAAAATCTCTGACAGTGTCTGCAGAATATAGCTATTTCATTTCTTAAATTAAGCAAATTTTTATATTTTATAAACTTAAAATATATAATTTTTGATTTATGCATAAAGACATGGATCATTTAATGACCTACAAACTCTAGCTTTTCTTAGTAATTTCAGTTTTACAGTAGGTGTTTTATTGGTTTCTATTAAGTGCCAGATGTATTTAGATATGGACGTTTGACACCGGTATTTACTTATTTTAAAAGAGCTTTTATGTTCGTTAAAACGATTCTTGAACTCATATCTTGTGCAACCAATGTCGACTTTAACTTCGTCTGGATCCTCCATAGGCGAGATATTGCATTGGTACACAACTCATTTAGTGCTACCCTTATTACTAAGAGGACAGTTTTGAGGAGTTCTACAGTTAATTAATTTTCCTTTATTTTAATAACATTTTATTTTACTATGTAAATTTTTATGATTTGGGTTTAAGCGTTTACTCAAGATATTAGCATTATGTTCCTTTATAATCATTTCCAAGTTTTCCGTACAACAGTAACATAATTTTAGGTTATTTTTATTAAAAATTTTACAGAGTTTACCGTCTATAGGAAAGTGTTTAACGATTAATGCAAAGAATGTTTGTCCTAATTTATTTTTTACCATTTGGTTGTATGGGGCTGAATCCCAGATGATGTTTCTACTTCTTCAATGGTTTACGCTTTCATTTTTGTATATAATTGAGTTTTGGGCATTTCTAGCCACCTTTTTTAGAGCCTTATTATAGAAATTACAATGTTCATAGAAAATTTTCTCATTTGCTGAATTTGTACGTATTCTCTTTTCGATAGATAAAGGCCTATGGTTAATTATAGATGGATGATAATTAGATTTATGTGGAAATACAAAGGATTAGGATTGGATTTTTTATAAGGTGTATCTAAATTATTCAGTAAATCTAATGTTATAGCAAATTCACCTTTTTCAATTTAGTACTTTAATTAAGTATCTGTCTATATTTCTGAGATAAGGCATTATGTACATTGTTCACATTATTCGGACTATTGGCCTTATCTTTGTCGCCATATTTATTATATCGTTTTAGCCTTTCAGTATCTGTCTATATTTTTGAGATGAGGTATTATGTACACTTTTTACATCATTCGGACTATTGTCCTCATCTTTGTCACCATATTTATTACAACGTTTCGGCCTTTCAGTATCTGTCTATATTTCTGAGATGAATTATTTTGTACAATATTTACATTATTCTGATTATTGTCCACATCTTTGTCGCCAAATTTATTACAACTTTTCGGCTTCTTCAGGTGGTTGGTATGTGGAACTGAACCCTTTATTTCACTCACTGGGGTAGACTGTTCTACTTCCATGTGCCCTTGAGGCACATGGCACAGTGGATAAAGGCGTTAGTTAGAGCCATTAACGGGACCCGAAGAGTGCGAGTTCAATACTCGATTAAGACAGTGGAGAACTTTCAGGGGGAAATTAACAGGAGATAACTTGTAACTGATATCCATTAAGCATGGCACGTGGAAGTAGAACAGTCTACCCCAGTGAGCGAAATAAAGGTTTCAGTTCGACATTTCAACCACCTGAAGAAGTCCGGAGCGTATAATGGCCGAAACATTGTAATATATATGGCAACAAAGATTAGGACAATAGTCTGAATAATGTATTTAATTAAGTAATTTTCAAGTTCAGACATTAAATTCCCTGTATAGTAGTTTCTAATTTTATCAATTTTAAAATTTGTAGAAACTTTTATAACCATTAGCCCATCATCTTTGTACAATCCAATGTCAGTTATAATTATATTATAATATTACAGCATATCGCGAAATTAATATAACTGGCATTGTATTGCTTTTCTTCTACCTGCCGCAAAGCAGACGGGCGATTATGACTCTCAAAGCTTTCCTATCACTTATGGATCTTTAAAATTGTTCCCCATTTTCTAAGGCCCTCATCCTCTTTTCTGCCATTCATTCACTCTAGCTTGAGGTAGTTAGTTGCCTTAATACATCCCTCTTATTCCAATATACCATGTGAAGATTAACTTTTACAAGACATCCTTAACCATTATGTATCCAAGGATGTTCATCTGCCTTCACCTGATTCTGAAGCATTTTTTTCATTTTCTTCGACTACTTAGTTGCTTACTCGCTTCGTTAATGGAATTTTCAATGATATTCTGAGGCATTTCTGAGTCCTTTGATTTTTTTCCTCATCCATGAAGAGTTTGACAAGCATTCAGTGCCATATAAGAGGATATATAACACATTAAACACCGGTACTTTTCTTTCTTTCTAGAAATTTCTTTTAGTTTCTCAGTACCTTGCTTAGCTTTTGGGATACATCTCTCGTTAGCCCAATATTCAGTCGGATATCGGTATCTCATTCTCCATGCCACTTATAACGCTTTCAAGATATTTAAACCTTTGTACTTGATACTGAGTTTTCGCATTTTTAATTCCCATGTTTTAAGCATAATTTCTGTCTCTTTGCAGTTAAAGGTTAGTCATTTTTTTCTCGCTTTCTTCTAACAAACTGTCCAGGAGTTATTGTACTTTTCTTCCCGAGTCGGCCATCAATGCAGTACCATCTGATAATTTTAAGATTACGCCCACCGATAATAAATCCTTGTAGGGTTCGTTTAGGATAGCGTCGCTGTACTGGTTGAATAAATCTGGAGAGAGAAAATAGTCTTGTCTTAGTTACCTATCAAGTTATGTGTAGTTATGCAATTACATTTTCCATTCAGATGTACGCAGTTTCTTACTAGAATAATTTATTTTCCAAATGGATCAAGTAGCAGTTCAAGTAGATTTTTGTGCATTATTGCATTGATAAATGTTTTTTACGTAATCAATTTAGATCTTCGTAAGTTATTCAGGATTTAAATGTGTTTATGTGTAACCAATGAATTCGATAAATTATTTTGTCGTGGCTATTTTCTCTATTGATAAACTATAATTTAAAAAAAAATTCTTACGTTTCCCCTATATACATTAATGTTTAACAGTTTATATATATATATATATATATATATATATATATATATATATATATATATATATATCGTTTATATCGTAGTCAAATGCATGCTAATTATAAACAAGATAAAAAAAAAATAGTAAATGCTAATATATCTACAACAATCCTACCCCAAAAATTAAGTTAATCATATACTACACTAAATCTATTATATCCAACTTAATTGTTCGCAATGATTCTTTCACACTCCCCGTTAGCGATTTGCAAAAAAACAACATAATTTACAAATTCATCTGCACTTTGGGAGATCGTATTTCCAATGTATTAAATAATATTTATGTTGGTCACACTACAAATTCGCTTTCAAGACGCTTGATTCTACATTTAACTCTAACATTTTTAGGCAATTAAAAAAACAATTCCGGAAAATCATTGAAAAACAATGAAAACAATAAAAAAAAAGTAAACATTCTTAAAGCTATAAACAAAATAGTTGAAACCTAACCTGAAGAAAATAAACTACGAAATCTCCACAAACATTCATAAATGCCTATAATTGATAACAGAACCATTGGTTTATACCAACGTTTTCCAAACTTAATACTTCTCGTTTTCACTCTCGCGTGGACATCTGTGACGTCAGAAGTTGCGACGCGATATTCGCTTCCGCGTTTCGTATACTCGAGTTAGTCGTTGCATTGAAATTTTTCATTCAGCAAAAACAGACTATCATTATCGTTTCGACCGTGTATTGGCTGGTATAATGAAAAGTAATTGATAATGACTGATGTAAGCCGAAAGCTTAGATTGGATTTAAACATGTATCAATATGGTGATTTCCTTTCGTCTTTCAATGATAATGTGATTAAGCTTATCAGACAATATGAAAGGAACTTACTTAAAATAAATAGACAAAACTCGTCTATATTAATTAATGAAACATGCATTAATGAAAAATTTCTGCCTAAATATACACTATATATATATATATATATATATATATATATATATATATATATATATATATATATATATATATATATATGTCGTCGTCGGCATCCGTCCCTCTCGAGAGACGATGGATTAGCGTGGCGCGCTAGAAGCCTGGGCGGGATATATTGAGAAATAGGGCTGCCCAGACATCTAGTTCCCCCTCTAGGATGAGGATGAACCAATACAGTTTGGTACCAGCGCGGTTGCAAGAGTTGCCGGAAGGTAACACAAAGTGCCGACCATCCGCCTTAGTGGCTCTACTCCGGGTTTGAATTCTGAGTTGTCCTACTCCTAGACCAGTTGTCATCCAAGGCTATAGAACCCAGTCTGTCCTACAATTTATCCAGAGCTGGAGGGAGAAGAGGATTCACACTTTTTCGAAGGTTAGTGAATGTAATGGATTCGACAGGAATTCGAACTCGCCTCTCCGATTCCTCAATCCAAGCCGCTATCCATTTCTTCATCGTGCCTCCTCATATATATATATATATATATATATATATATATATATAGTCTTAAGGTGTGCTATATTTATGGAATAAAGTGCTGAATAACAGAGATAGAGCGAGTGTAAATATAAAAGTGAACATAGAAGTCAACACTTAGAGGCGACCGTCTTTTTCATGCTATATGCAATCGTCAGGCCTGACGATTGCATATAGCATGAAACAGACTGTCGCCTCTAAGTGTTGACTTCTATGTTCACTTATATATATATATATATATATATATATATATATATATATATATATTGCAATTTTTTCTGATTGCTCAAAGTAAAAAAGTGACGACATCTTGCAAATAGATAGAAATTGATATCTCATTGTACATACAATCATCGGCTTTCTTAAGGCAACCAAAGCTATAATGTCGCAGATAAGCTACCTATGCACATTTTATGTTAGACATATATCTTCCAGCTCAATCCGTTTTCCATGTCGCCGGGTATAACGAAATGCACCAGTGTAGATGTGTCTTCATTCTTTCAGAAGTTCTACCTTGATGCCAAATAACATTTGGAGGATTTTTATAGATATACATCTAGTATATAGATACGTGGGCAATTAAAAAGTTATTCGCACTTTCGCCATAACGTATCTTTTAATTTTGTCACATTGCCTTCTGCTCATGCGTGCTTATAGCTGGTACTATTGAAATTTTAGCTTTATTACTGCAGCTACAGTGTAAACATGGCCGCTCCGCTAGCAGTACACACCAAGGAGGAATAGAGATCAGGGATCCAAATCTGCAGAGAACATTCATGACTCAGCGGTTGGTCATGACCATCTCTCGAGCTTGGCGAATATTGTCGTCCCTGGGGAAGGTGAACGTTCGTCATGTTCCTTCAACGCTTGTCCCGCCACTTTTAATTTTCTGAATCCACTCATACATATTTCTATGTGACGCGGCACTTTCGCCGTATTGTGTTACAAGCATCCCATGCATTTCCTCCTATGACACACCTTCCGATCAGAGAAATCGGATCATGGCTTTTGTTCCTCCTTGGTGGCTACTGCTAACGGAGCGGCTGTGTAAACACTGTAACAGAAGGAAGATAACTGACGTGATCACGATCAGCTTCGATCACATGACGACTGCAGTACTAAATATAAGCACGCATGAGCAGATGTAAGTTTGACTGACCTAAAGAGATGTTATGGTGATAAGTTTGACATAACCACGTATTTACTAATATAAGGTTAGTAAGTCACAAATTATGATTGAAAAGAAAACGAATCAAGGTTTTTTTTTTTTTTTACGCTATTTACATTATTCGGTCTGTTGTCCTCATCTTTGTCGCCATATTTATTACAACGTTTCGGCTGTTGTACGCTCCGGCCTTCTTCAGGTAGTTGGAATGTCGAACTGAACCCTTTATTTCGCTCACTAGGGAAGACTGTTTGCCATGTTTAATGGATGTCAGTTATGTTATCTTCAGTTCTCCACTGCTTTAACCGAGTATTGAACTCACACTTTTTGGGTGTTGTCACTGGATCTAACTAACGCCTTTATCCACTTTGCCATGTGTCAGTCCTACACATAGCAGTGTTGCAGTTATCGGCCCGGAAACTAGAATTGGCAGGTCGTGTCCAATTTTCGATATAAGCCGTTGCATTCACTGTTACGTAAATGCTCTTGAGAAAGAACTTTACAGATCTGTTTTACTCCCAACTATGGCTTAATAGCCGGGCAAACTTACAAGAATAGTGTTCGAAAATCTTTTATTTGAATTTCCGTTCCATGCTATGATGACATCAATTAAAGGTAATTCTATCCTATTGTTGCCCAAAGCTAGCCTGAAAAGTAAACAATACAGGCAGATTCTTTTGCACAATTCGTTCAAATAAAGGAAGTTTATCTGCCTATTCCAGAGTTCTGTATTCTAGATTAAATTGAAATTCAACCTGCAGAAGCGGTGAGAATTCACCAGCTATTTTGGCCATGTCACATGTCATTTCACGTTTCTCCTATAATTAATAAACCTACCCAGTTACCTGGTTGTTTTTCTTTGTTTTTTAATCATTTCATCTCAAGTAAGGCAATATAGACACTATGACGCAAGTGGGTTATTGAGTGATAAGAAAATATATTACAAAAAGGAAGGGCAATAAAAGAAAAAATAATTAAGAAAATAACCATTGATAGTGCATTTGCATTTATATTTTTGAAAATCAAAGCTGAATAGAAAGCAAGAGTCTAGAAGAGACTTCCACAAGCAAGAAGTGCGACAGCAGGAAGTGTTAGCATATAAATTTACGACGGTTTTAGGTTTACATCAATTGCTTAAGGCTGTCTTCTTATTTCAGAGCTCTATCTCTTTCATGAATTTGAAAATCGGCCTTTAGTCTATGTGGGAAAGACTTCCGTATTTTAGCCAAGTAGAATGTCATTTCACACCTTACTCCTAATTAATATACATACCTATCTATCTGATGGTTAATGTTAATACTCTGCCTTCAAATGTTTGGCGTTTTACTCATTCAAACCTTAACGACATCAATGGAAAAAAAAAAGAATAAAAGACGAACTATTTTTCTAATATTTTAATTATTTTTTTTTAATTTATTTTTGTAGTTAAATTTCCGAATATTGTTCATGAGAAATTTCCCAACAGGAAATTAACATTTCGAAATCTCCAAACAATTACATTGTACACGAATAATGATCGAATACTTGAAAGTAATTTGCATATTTCACTCCTTCGCCTAAAATGCGTCATGCGTTTTTGGCCCACCCATATCGCAAACCAATTATTCTTTTGTCCCCTTAGAGAATTCTTCACCTATTTACATAAACGTTTGCCTTATACAGAACCACGAAGACGGAATTCACAAATATTAGTTTGGTGCAAAAATAATGTCGTTTTCTCACATATGTTACTTTTATATATGATTTCTGAATTAATTCATTGATATTTATAGCCATGTTATATATCATTTTGAAGCGCGTTTTTCGCTCTATCGAATCGTGTTATTCGTTACCGTTCTCAATCTCATCATTCATTTTTTGCAGGCTTTTCGACAGCATGGACAAAATTCAAATCCGCACGATTTTCTTGTTCCAGTTCAAACTAGGCCGAAAAGCTGTCGAGACAGCTCGTGATATCAATGATGCATTTGGCCCAGGAACCACTAACGAACGTGTGGCACAACGGTGGTTTAAAGAAATTTCGCAATGGTGACGAGAGCCTCGAAGATGAAGACGGTCGCGGCCGGCCGACTGCGGTTGATAACGAACATTTGAAAGACTTAATTGAAGCCAATCCTCGCAAAACCACACGAGAAGTTGCTGTTGAACTCGAGGTCGACCACTCAACAGTCGTTCGCCATTTAAAGCAAATAGGGAAGTCAAAAAAGTTGGATAAATGGGTGCCGCATGAATTGAACGATAATCAAAAAAATCGTCGTTTTGAGGTTTCTTCTACGCTCCTTCTGCGCAACAAAAACGACCCTTTTCTCGAGCGGATTGTTACGTGTGATGAGAAGTGGATCCTCTACGACAACCGGCGACGTTCGGCACAGTGGTTGGATTACGGCGGAGAAGTACTGCCGACAAATTGACGAAATACACCAGAGGTTCCAACGTATGTGCCCGAGATTGGTCAATATGAAGGGACCAATTCTCCTCCATGACAACGCTCACCCGCATATTGCTCAAGTGACCCTGCAGAAGCTGAACGAATTGGGCTACGAGATTCTGCCTTATCCGCCTTATTCACCGGACCTCTCGCCCACAGATTATCACTTGTTCAAGCATCTCGACAACTTCATGCGCGAAAAATGCTTCAAAAGCCGAGATGATGCCAAATCGGCTTTCAATGACTTCATCGCTTCCAGAACTCCGGATTTCTATGCTAATGGAATAAATAAACTTGTTTCCCGTTGGCAAAAATGTGTCGATTCTAATGTTTCTTATTTCGATTAATAAAGTTTATTATGAAAGGAGTTATGATCTTTTGAAGTTGAACATCAAAAAACGACATTATTTTTGCACCAACCTAAGCCGTAATTCAGAGAGCAACATTTCAGTACCTAATGCTTCTGAACAAGATAGAAATATTAAATAAAAAATGAGAAACACTTCTCAATATATTTTTACATATTTTGGCAATTTTCTAGGTGTAGCTTAGAAGTCTCAGAAGGCCAGAAGAATGGGGTAGGCAGTGAGTATCGAACACACGAGTCAGTCATTATCCTGTTAGCAATACAAACTTGGTAAACATTACACTGCGTCAAAAGGCCCTATGATTTTCTTAGTATAGCTTTAGATGTGGCACAAGACCGAAAGCATAGGGCACCTAGTGAGGATCGAAATCACTACTCAATTGTAATTAATCTAGCGAGACACGCTTGCTAAGTATTATGGTGATTTTCTAAGCCCGGCTGAGATGTGGCAGAAGGTCGAAAGTATGGGGCACCCAGTGAGGATCGAACTCATTACTCAGTCGTAATGGCTCTCGCAAGACAAGCTTTCTAACCATTACAGCACGCCGAGGTGCCCACGCTTGCTAAACATTACACCACATCGAAGTGTCCATAAGGCAATATGGGCCGAAAGAATGGGGCACCTAGTGAGGATCCACCTCACTATTCAGTTGTAATTAATTTAGCGAGACAAGCTTGCTAACCATTATACCACGTCGAAGTGCGCACATCTGATATGGTAATTTTCTCAGCCTAAGTTAAATGTGGCACAAAGCAGAAATCATGGCGCACCTAGTGAGGATCAAACACACTATTCAGTTGTAATTGATCAAGCGAGACACGCTTGTTAACCATTATACCACGACGAAGTGCACACATCTGGTATGGCAATTTTCTCAGCCCAGGTTAAATGTGGAACAAGGCCTAAATCATCGGGCACCTAGTGAGGATCGAATTCACTACCCAGTCGTAATTGATCTAGCGAGACAAGCTTGTTAACCATTACACCACGTTTAAATGTCCTTATATATTTTTAGAATCATTGTCATGACAGTTGTTTGAGAATTCAGATTTCTGGCTGAAACTGTCTGAAAGCCAAAGATGAAGGCTTTTCGTTTTTTCTTATAATTCTTCTTGAAATATTTACATTATTTAAACTGTTATCCTCATGTTCATTGCTATATTCACAACGTTTCAGCCTCTATATCTCTGAGATGAGGTATTATGACTACTTACATTATTTATATTATTCAGACTGTTATGCACACCTTCATTGCCGTATTCATAACATTTCGGCCGTTGTACGCTCCGAACTTTTTCAGGTGATAGGAATTTTGAACAGAACCCTTTATTTTGTCCACCGAGGTAGATTGTTCCACATCCCCGTACCACGCCTCTTCCGGTTGTCTCTGTTAACTCAACATCCCAAGTTTGGGATCACCACTGCTGTGGCCTGGTATCGTACTCACAACTCTTTGGGTCTAGTCACTGGATCTAACCAATGTCTTTATCCACGGGGCCCTGTGTCTTTGTGAATAAAGGGTCCTGTTGAAAATTCCAATCGCTTGAAGAAGGCCGGGGCGTCTAACGGCCAAAACCAATGGCTATGAAGATGAGGATATCAGTCCCAATAATTTAAATAATGCAAATAATCATAACACCTCATCTCAGAGATATACACAGACATAAACATTTTTGGTTTGATAGCTTTATCTTTATTATTTTCTGTGCAACCTTTCGATTGATATCAAAATCCGTAGAGGTCTTCGAATATTCTTAATATATTCATTTTTTTCAGGAAATTGCTTAAATACATTCCTGGAAATGTAATAATTTTACTGAAAAGTCTCTTCGACGTTCAGACATAGGGCCACATCACGTTGAAACTTTGGTTCATGTGCGAACATCAAAGTTAAACAACGTCGAACATGGTCAGTAACTAGATGGGTGACCACTTGGGAATATTTGGTGCAGCAAGCTTGAATGTGCGGGTGATAATGACTCAACGATGATAATCGGTGAGCTTAGTTCAATTTCCGTTGTAAACTCAAATAACCTCGAGAAAGGTATGAATCGACTTCTTCTCCCACCTATCAGTTAATTAGTAACGTATGTCTCACTAAACGGCTTTTAACTTTAAAAAAAAATCTCAAATTATTTTATGGCTTTAAATAACCTACAAATGGTATATAACTCTTTCAAAAAATCGCTGTAGGTAATGTCTTTGTAAATTTAAGTCTTCATCAGCGTTCACCTTGGGAGTATTTTATTTTTTAAATGTTCAGGAAATTGGCTATCTATTTAAGAATATTTTTTATGAAAACTCCTTCAATCAATTGACTACAGAAAGCTATGGTTAGACCGGAGAAAACTTATATACATCGTACGTATGATTATTTTAATGTCATGTCCGTTGGGTAGCAAAAAGTAAGACTTATTACGTATCCATAACATGTCAGCTGTCTCCTTCTGATTTTGTGTATATACATTTTTCATATCCATTTTCATCAAGACCTTTTCCTTGCTTACTTACACAGTTGATGGTATTCTCGGCATCCTTCTGCAGAGCCACATATTTATTATCACAATCTTCCTCTGTGAGGTTATACAACATTCCCTACAATATTACGTACCACTTCTGCATTCTTTTCTGCGATTTAACAAGATTTTTCTGGTTCTTGATATATTTCTTAACTTTGATATTACATAAGAGTTCAGCATTCGAAAGAACGTTAAATGATTATGAACAAAAACTATTTGTAGGTATGGGTAAATCATTAGTTAACCATAATATTCTTTCCTAAAAAATATGTGCCACGTTTTAGGGGTGCGACATATAACAGGATTCGATAGAAAAATTAAGCCTATATAATGAGATCAACATAAATCGAGTTGTCTATATTTCTGAGATGAGGTATTATGTACAGTATTTACATTAGTCGGACTATTGTCCTCATTTGTGTCGCCATATTTGTCACAACGTTTCGGCCGTTGTACGCTCCGGCCTTCTTCAGGTGGTTGGAATTTCGAACTGAACCCTTTATTTCGATCACTAGGGTAGACTGTTCTAGTTCCACGTGCCATGTTTGATGGATATCAGTTATCAGTTATCTCCTGCTAATTTTCCCTCTGAAAGTTCTCCACTGCCTTAACCGGGTATTGAACTCACACTCTTTGGGTATATCACTGGATCTAACCAACGCCTTTATCCACTGTGCCATGTGTCCATGAAGCCTTACCCATAGAGGAGAACATGACTAAAGACTGTGTGTACGCTATCCCGTGCAGCTGCGGAAAGATATATAAAGGAGAGACAGGCCACCCCCTCAAGGTAAGGCTTCAAGAACACCAGAAAGCTGTAACGCGAGGGGAAGTAGAAAAATAAGGCGTGGCTGACCACATATGGAGAGAGAAGGGAGATCACCGCCCCCTGTGGGATCATGTTGAGATCATAGATAGGGAACACCATAGGAAAATTCGTAAACTTAAGGAATCAGCACATATGCTAGGCCACAAAAATCTCCTGAGCCGACCAAGCATAGAAATAAATACAATATGGGAACCAGTAATAAGGAGTGCCAGAGAAAAGCAATGATAACAAAGTTGCAATATGAGCTCTGGTAAAAACATGTAATGATAACAGCAAAATTGCAAAATGAGCACTGGTAAAAAAATGATTGCTGAAAACATTAGGTTTATAATACCCAGAAATTCATACGCAGATGTCCTCAAGGACACATGGCACAGTGGATAAAAGGTGTTGGTTAGATCCAGTGACAGAGTTCAATACCCGGTTAAGGCAGTGGAGAACTTTCAGAGGGAAAATTAGCAGGAGATAACTGATATCCATCAAACGTGGAACTAGAATAGTCTACCCCAGTGATCGAAATAAAGGGTTCAGTTCGAAATTCCAACCACCAGAAGAAACGGCCGAAACGTTGTGACAAATATGGCGACACAAATGAGGACAATAGTCCGACTAATGTAAATACCGTATAAATCGACTTGTACACGAAACAAATCCAGAGTCTGCGTTTTGCTACCTTTCAATTTATCTATGGGTGACAGAAAAATATAAGTAAGTATCACGTGATATAGAACACTGCCTATGTCAGTGATTTTTGTGTTCAGTTCACAGACCCTTTGTAGAGACTTCCTCCTATATCGGATGCGACGTCATTTTGTTTAGTTAAACTGTGAAATGAGTTTGATTCTCATCGAGTACTTCCCATCGATAGCTTTGCTAGAGAACTATATTGAGTTAAAGAATTACAAAAATAAAATCTGAGAAGTCAAATACGACAGAAGTTTAAATATCTGAGAAATGTTTTTAACAGAGGCTGGTAAATTTTGACTCTGCCATATGAGGGCGCATAGGATTCGCAAAAGGTGCTTTCCAAAAGCTAAGCTGAATAGAAGAATGGAAATTTTGTTAAAAACGAAGAATGTAATATTAATCATTCTCTATGGGGTATGAAAGTTGGACAATTGCCTCACAGATGAACAGAAGACGTGTGGCAACGTATATGTGCTTCAGCAGAAGGATGCTGATAATACCATTAAGAAACGAGCAATTCTTATTGAAAATGGAAATAAAATGACACTTATAATAAGAATCAAAAAGAGGCAGCTGACATTTCTTGAAGGGATAATGAAGGAGTTAGGAAAATTGAACACTTACAGGTCATATCGAAGGTAAATGCTACAGCGGGAATCGTAGGACCGCCTAAATAGTGAAACTGTGTTAATGAAGGGTGAATATGTAAATTTACAAGAGAAAGGTTTACTAACACCTACAAAGGAGTGATGAAGCAATAGATAGAGGTTCGGAAGGAAACATCGAAGAGCAAAGAAAACAACTTGGTTATATCATTTTTTTCTCTTCTAATTACCTGTGTTGTCTATTAATTTAATTTATTGCTGGTAGAGTTCCCAAGAGCAAGAAATTATCTGGTTACTGAATAAAATTATTCAAGTTGGTAACTGTTCACCCGAGACTTGAGGAAAAATACAATAAATATATAAACAGACAGGCAGTGTCGGTGCTTTTGAATTATACTTTGGTTGAATACTTCTACCTAATATATATATATATATATATATATATATATATATATATATATATATGATACCTCCTGACGAGTGGTCCGAACGATTATAAAAGAATTCGCTACGAAACACCTCCAGAGTCGAGGTTCTGAATATAAAATCAATCAGCTAAGTGATAAATTTAATTTACTTTGCATCAATCCTTCATATATATATATATATATATATATATATATATATATATATATATAAGTTATGAAAAACTTGGTAATACTCTATGTGTAGTCCCAAGAAGGATGGAATCCTGAGAGTTCAATGTAAATCCGTAAATCCAGAGTTAATAATTTAAAGAAAAACAGACGATTTTAAGCTTCCATTATACTAATTTATTTCACCAGAGCCCTTTTAAAGGACGCTGGGTTAAAGAGCTCTGATGAAATAAATTATTATAATGGAACCTTAAAGTGGTCTGTTTTTCCTTACATTATTAGCTCGGGATTTACATTGAACTCTCACGATTTCATATCCAGCGTCGCTTAAAAGGGCTCTGGTGAAGTAAATTATTATAATGGAACCTTAAAGTGGTCTGTTTTTCCTTACATTATTAGCTCGGCATTTACATTGAACTCTCACGATTTCATATCCAGCGTCGCTTAAAAGGGCTCTGGTGAAGTAAATTATTATAATGGAAACTTAAAGTGATCTGTTTTTCTTATATATATATATATATATATATATATATATATATATATATATATATATATGACCTCTTGACTAGTGGGCAGAACGATTAAAAAAATCGCTAACGAAACTCCAGAGTTGAGGTTCTGAATATAAAATCAATCAGCTAAATGATAAATTTAATTTGTATTAATTCCTTATATATATATATATATATATATATATATATATATATATATATATATATGTGTGTGTGTGTGTGTGTGTGTGTGTGTGTGTGTGTGTGCGTGCGTGCGTTCATGTGTGTGTGAGTCTGTGTGTGTATTATTTTCTATGCGCATTACTGTCTGTCTATATGTGTGAGAGTGTCAACCCAAAGGAATACAGAGAAATTCCCCCTCCTACCACCAAACATAATCAAATACAAGCAAACCAGAAATAGATTCAATTTTTAAAAAAAATGTTTGTTTGATGATCGCAAAAGCATGAAACCCTGGCTCACAAGGGATTGAAGAATCCGGGGCTTACAACGGTGCTGACGTTGTGAATATGGCATTGAAGATGAGGATAACAGTCGGAATAATGTAAATAATGCAAGTGAAGAAGAAGAACAAAGATGAAAATTATAATCGTGCTAGGGAGAAAATTATTTTAAAATTAATAATAAACATGACGTGACACACAAGTACCGTTCCAGGGCAGGGGAAACTGTTTTTCAGTGTATAGACGCTTTTATTTACTACACAAATGGACTAACTGCAACTTGTGACGAAGTACCATTGAATTATCAAATAAGAGTTATTTTCCTTGTTGAATATTCCACAATTAAAACTTTGCGACAAAAGATTACTTTATCTCAGAAGTTCTTCTGAATCAGGTGATTAGGCAAGAATGAATTTTGTACGATCTTCGAATCGCTTAGGATAAGAGAACATTCATTTTTTGCGTGTCACAAAGAAAAATCCAATTACCAGTTCCTAAGGCTTTTTTTTATTGGGATGCATCTTGCAGAGGCACATCTTCAACAACACCTGTGGTTTCATATTATTCCTGCTAGTCGGAAATTATTGAAATATTGAATAATTAATGTTGCAATTCTAACAGAAATTTTGCACATAATGGACGAAAAAAAATCGTAATATAAATAATGGGAGCTGAAACTTGTGACTTGTGGCTGAAATAGTTGTGTATTTTTTGCCCGTACAAGAATTAAAGGCAAAGATACCTAAAGCTGATTTTGAAGCAAGACAATTCCACACAACTTTAAATAACGAATAACAAAAACATTCCACTTCCATTCCTCCTGAACTATAGAACATAAGATGTAAATGTTTTTATATCAGAATACTATTACTTTTGTCTTTAAACAATATTTTCAAGAACCAATGTGATATCTGATACTATACTGGTTCTTAAAATGACTGAGATTTTTTAATGCAATTTTAAAATCATTAACATCTAAGAGTTTTATTCACATATTATTCTCAATACCTTAATCGAAAACTGGAAAAAAGTATATTAAAAGTATAGACAGACAGACAGTGTCGGTACTTTTGAATCAGAGTTTGAATGAATACGCCTACCTAAAATAGATCTGATATCTCCTGACGAGTGTACAGAACGATTACAAAAAAATTCGTCTACGAATCTCTATATTAGAGGTTTTGAATATAAAATCAATCAGCTAAGTAATCCTACAAACACATACAAACACACACACACACACACACACACACACACACACATATATATATATATATATATATATATATATATATATATATATATATATATATATATATATATATAAATATGTTATAAAATCACTACAAAATAGCCATTTTGTTTCAACACTTAAGGTACCTTATCAAGTGATGATGTTGAAATTATATTTGCTCTACTTTGTATTGAGCAATCTTTTAAGAATAGTATTTGGTGGTTATTGGAATTTATTCCGTATACACCAATCCTATACTTGGGTATATATATATATATATATATATATATATATATATATATATATATATATATATAATTTTATATTCGCATTACTTAGTGTAAATATATTTATGTATAAAAAGAGAAAGAAAGAAAAGAAAGGATGAAATATAGAAGGAAACGTTATAATTTCCCGCCGCGAATAAAATACTGAAGATGTACCGATTGACACTGAATCTAAATTTTCAAACCGTTGATTTGTCTGGAATCAACTTCTTAGTTGATATAATTTTCCAATGCACTTTTTTTTTGTTTTTTATTGATGATTTTTTTGTTTTATGTTTTTCCTGTTTTCAAGCGTTGGTTTTATTTATATTTCTCACTATTTCGCCTAACAGAAGTAGATAGGTTCGCCTAATAGGAGAGGATAGTCTTCGTCTATCGTGTGGTTTATACTACTCCACGGTCTTTTGAACACGAATAGAAATTCAAAATTCAAAATATTATTTCAATATTATACATCTGACGATTCTGTCTAAACTAAACTAATTTTTTTTTTCAATTTACATTTTTTTATATTTAATTTTTAATCAATAGGAGTAGATAGGTTTGCCTCTCGTGCAGTTCACACTCCTTCTTGGTCATTTGCCATGCGTAGAGGTTTATCACTTGTTTACTGTTTAGGATTGGGTTTCCAGTCCCTTCTGAAGTAGACCTTGCGACATAGTGGCATTATCACCTTCATTTGGATGAATTGACCAATATATATTGAAGAATTCCGACATGATTTATCAACTTATTTTCAATTGGATCCTCGGAAAAGCTTTTTGGTAACATTATTAAATGAAGAGAGAAAATTACCGTGTTGATACATATTGTTTTTCTATCTTCCTTTAATAATGACACGAAAAAAGTTGGTCCGTAAATATGAAAGAATCCATTTGAAAATAAGCAAATAAAGATTGTGTAAATTATTCAATGAAACATGTCCCAATGACAACATGCTACCAAAATATACACAATATATATATATATATATATATATATATATATATATATATATATATATCAAGTATGTGGTGCAGTTCAATTTACATTACATGAATCATTCATACAAGAAACAGATATAGAAGTAATTGATTTAAATGGCGAGAATACATTTTCGCAAACACATTTAATAAAGTACATTAACCCCCACCCTGTAGATGAATGTTATGATCCCTGTTTATAAATTGCGGTCTTTTTTAGTTATTTACAAGCTTTCGTCTGTTCCTACAGACATCTTCAGGTATGGAAATAAATCTGTCTTTGTTTTTTACTTTTTACTCAGTAATAACAGGACAACGAAAATATAGATGTAATCCGCAAAAATGTTTTTAGAAATTGTTAATTGTAAGAATTTTTTTTTTTTTTTGTAGCGTGCGGTCGCAACGCTGAGGTTGAATTCTTCAATTTTAAGATTGTGCGCTTTTGAATTAATATTGTAATAGGAGAATTCTTTTGTACTGGTAGGTTTTTCAGTCAATGTGGCATGAACTAAATTGTTCAATAAATACAGGAATGTCACAATTATTATCCGAAAGTTGCACGTCGGATCAGTTTTTTTAATATCAAGTATGTGGTGCAATACCATTTTGTTGTGTTTTTTGTATGAATGATTCATGTAATGTAAATTGAATTAAGAACATGTAATTCAAGCTAAAATAATCGACCAGAATCCAAGGTCAAAGTCCAAAGAAAAAAAAAACAGGAGACGGGTAAAATAAAAATAACTAAGCAAAGTGCTCAATACGCCAAGTAGAGCAAATCTAACTATGAACGAAAAGAGCCAGGCAAACCTACCTAGATTTCACCAAACGATCTGTGTAGGTGAAACCTAGGTATTTTGTTTCATAGTTATATATGTATATTTATATATATATATATATATATATATATATATATAGATAGATAGATAGATAGATAGATAGATAGATAATATTAGTGGTAAATATACATATATATGCAAAATCCACAGGTGCATATACACACATGTATATTTTTTGAATAAAAAATTCCGAGAGGGTAGAATCCAGGTAGAACTCAATGTCCAGGACAGAGTAAGGATATAATAACGAGGTTTAAACACTAATATCCCATGGTCATAATTTATTCCATTTGAATCGTAAATACGATCCAATTCATCAGACCTACAAATTCAAAAAGAAAACAGAAAAAAAAACAACTTCGGAAATAAAAATAGAAAATAGAATTTAGAGAGAGTGTAAGTATGAGAGTGTTAGTTCATAAGTTAGTTGGGTTAAATTATATTGCTTGTTTTTTATTTTTATTTTTTGTTTCTTATTTTATTTATTTATTTTTTTAATCGGTGTTTTTATTAACGTATTAAAAATTTGTTTATATCACTTATTTAATAGTTTTGTTTTTGTCTGATAATTTAATTAAATCTATTTCTTTGGTTTTGTGGTTGATTGTTGTAGTTTAGTCTAATTTTATTTTGGCGGGAACAGTGTTTAATTTGTGTTTTTTTCGGTCGATTATCTTTATTTGTTTGTTTTTTTTCTAACGGCAATTTATCAGGACTGGTTTGTTTATTTACTTGGATGAATTTATGTCAATTTATTTTACTTGTATATTTTCTCTTTTAGGTTTTCGATTTTTAAGTAACGTAGTATTTATTTTTTCTTTTTATTTCTAATTTTATTTTTATTTTTTTATCGTTATATAACAGTTATAGATATTTTATATTTATTTCTTTTTTCTTTTTCTTTTGATTTTATTTTTATTTTTTTTCTCGTCCGATTTTTAGGTTTGATTTTTTTAGTCTAACTAATATTTTGGTAATAATGGTTTGCTAATTTATTTATTACTTACTTTATTTATTTGGGTTCGTTTGTTGTTTTTTTTTGTTTGTTTTTTTTTGTTGTTATTATTATTATTATTATTATTATTATTATTATTATTATTATTATTATTATTCTATTTCGTCTATTCTAACAGGTGTGATTTGGTAATTCGTTTGGATTAATTAATTTTGCTTATTTTTATTGTTATTTTGTTTATTTATTTAATTATTTGTTTTTATTTTATTTTTTCCGTTTTCAATTTTTAAGTAACGTAGTAAAAATTTGTTTTCATGTCTGGATTTTGAGATGAGTTCGGATCTTTTATTTAATAATTTATTTTGGTCCTAAGTAATGATAGCTATTTTTAACTCCAAGCAAAGTTTGCAAGTTTTTGATTGGTTGTTGTAGGCTGATGATCTTTTTCTTATTTTCCAAGATATTTTTGGTGTGATATGCGTTTTCTTTTTAATTTCCCAGATATACTTAGAAAGAATTGTACTGTTCGCATATTTACTATTTGTGAAAGATGTTTTGTGTGTATAATTTCTTTGTTTCCAGGGTCCTTCATTTACTCCTATGTATACATTTTCTTCATTATCTGGTGATTTTATCGTGGCTTGGTATATTACGTTGTTTTGTAAACAATTTCCGTTTAAGGGACATTCGTTCTTTATTCTGCAGTTGCATGTGGTTTTAATTTGTTCGTGTGGTTTGTTGATAATTTTCCTATTGTGTTTTTTATTATTTGTGTCATGCTCTCGGTGCATAATAAAAAAGCACAATGACTTCTATGTTCACTTTTATATTTGCATACGCTCTATCTCTGATATTGAGCACTTTATTCCATAAATATAGCACACCTTAAGACTATATTTCTTCATATATATATATATATATATATATATATATATATATATATATACAAACACCCCTGGTCAAAATGTTAAGACCAGATACTAAAGCTTTGAAAAAAAATAATGTTACTTTAATCAAACTGTATTTGCGAAACATTTACATTTAATTAAAACATGTTGTTTACCATCAAACAAGTGAAATAATTAAGCTATTAACTGATTAATTTAAACATTGAAAAAGTAATTTTCGGGTTTGTCATAAAGTTAAGACCATGTGTGAAAAAAACAAATTTCTGGACAAAAACGTTTAGAACTTGTCAGTGTGGTCATATCTTCAGTCGTGTAGACATCTACGTAGATCATTTTCAATATTAAATTTCAGAGTTTAAAATGGCTAAGAGTAAAATTTTAACAAAGTTTGAACAGGACAGGACTGTTGAACTACAAAGACGTTGTCTGTCGCCACGAGCCATTGCAAATGAAATTGGCTATAGCAGAACTGCCATTGTTAACTTTATTAAAAAAACGGATGCGTATGCTTCTAAAATATCAAGCGGTCGCCCTAATAAAATCTCACCATCTCTAGACAAACGCATTAGGCGAGAAGTTAAGAGAGATTCAATCCCAACATCAGGTAAAAACGAATACAGAAACTGAATGCAGACCTCGAACAATTCGACGGTTTTTAAATAAGAAAGGGTTTAAGAACATGAAAAGGCTGCAGAGGCCTCGCCTTCTTCTTCGCCATAAAACCTTGCGTTTACAATTTGCTTCCGATTATGAAACTTGAAATGAGGATTAATGGAAGAAAGTGTTGTTTTCAGACGAAAAAAAATTCAACTTTGATAGAGCAGACGGTTTTCAGCGTTTCTGCCATACAAAAGATGTCCCAAAAGAAATTTTCTCAACACGACATATTGGAGGTGGATCAATTATAGTCTGGTGTTCATTTTTGTACAATGGAACTCTTGGGTTACAGGAGGTAAAAGGTCGTCAAACAGTTGCTAGTTACATTGAAATGTTAAGAAAGCCATCGCTACTTATTGAAGGTCCTGATGTATACGGAGAAACTGCAATCCACAAGGCTCTCCAGATCAAAACCCAATTGAGAATGTTTGGGGATGGATGACAAAGGATGTTTATAAACATGGATCGCAATTTGAAACTGTGGATTCTCTTCGTTCTGCAGTCTTTTGCATCCTAGGCGAGCATCCCAACCACCCTTATGCAGAACTTCATAATGAGTATGCCAAAGAGAATTTTCGAAGAATTTTCGCAAAAATGGAGAAGATACTGTGAATTGAATTGTCGTTGTGACTTATTTGTTCCGTATTTGCTTTTTTTTATATGCATTGTCTTCTCCATTTTTCAATGTTTGTTTAAATTAATCAATTAAAACCTTAAAATTTTCACTTGTTTGTTGATAAACTACATTTTCTAATTAAATGTAAATGTTTCTCAAATATAGTTTAACAGTATTTTATACTTTTTGTAACCCCTTTTGTATCTCGTCTTAACATTTTGACCAGGGGTATATATATATATATATATATATATATATATATATATATATATATATATATATATATATATATATATATAGTAGGTATGAACTTTACATTTTTCAAGCTATTTAATTACATTTATATTTATTTATTACAAACTGTTTATATACATTCGTTTAACACTTATATTTTTAGCAGAGTTAAATGTCTTATAGGCTCAAAATATCCTCCTTTTACAATGTAACTTTCCTCGGACCTCTACAAAAAACAATGACACACACTTCGGCACAAATTACGGTCTGCTTCAATTTCAATATGCTTCTGACATGTACACTTTTAATTCGTACGTGTGTTGATTTCTCGCATTGTCCTTTAATACACCCCGCAAAAAGAAATCAATTGGTCAGGTGAAAACGATTATCAGACATTCGATGATTCACCTTCTTCCGAACCAACGCTGGGGAAAAGTTTGATTAAGACATCTTAATAACATTTCCAAAACGTTAAGAAGGTATATTCAATACTGGTTCGAAATTACGATTTGGATAAACTAGTTCTTAAGCGTGACACAAATAGAGAAACATTTATAAGCCTCCTTTTGCCCCAACTCTGTATATATATATATATATATATATATATATATATATATATATATATATATATATATATATATATATGAACCTAAAGTGCCAAGCAAACCTACCTAGGTTTCACCTACGCGGATCGCCAGCGTACCCTGATGATCCGCGTATGTGAAATGTAGGTGTGTTTGCTGGCTCTTTAGGTTCATAGTTAGTGTATTGAGCACTTTACTTAGTTACTTTTACTTTACTCGTTTTGGAGGGTTTTTTTTTTCTTTGGACTCTGAGATTGGATTCTGGACGATTCTTTTCGCCTCAATTTCATGGTCTTAGTTCTTTCTTTTTTCGTCCTTTATTTTTCCTTGGGTATTGGTTTGCTCATTAATACCTGTTGGACCCGCACTGGTGGTTCTATTTTCCGTTTTATTGATTGCTGATTCTCATGTTCCGAGTGTCTCATAACCCTAATCTGTTTGATTTCGTATCCTAAATATAAACAGAGGTAAATCAGACGAGAGATCCGTTATCTGTATCCGGTCATCGAGGGTTTTAGTGCTCCACTCATATCCCGTTATATAATCAGTAAAGATATTCACAAACGATCAGACTATACTCTTACGCAGGACACTAAAGTACGAAGTAGCTTGGACTGAGAAGCGAACCCTGAGGCAAGACCTGCGCTGATCGCTTGCGAATTGGAGGACTTGCCGTTAATAAGGGACCGACTCTTTAGTAAGAACTTTATGAGTGAGAAGATTCTTTTTGTTATTTCATAGATAAAGAGCTTATGTTACACCATGTCAAAGGTCTTTGTAATTTCTTATTCGGTCATCCTTGAGATGCACTTGCTTTCAAGCGTCTCACCAATTCTGTGAGCAATCTCCAATTGGATACCTGCAGTGGACCGAGGAAACCGAAAGCTGTACTCTTTGTCGTTCAAGCGATTGTTTTTCTCGAGATAACAATCAAGCTTATCGTTTATTATAGTTTCAAATGGTTTAATAACGCTGAGGAGATTGATGCGTCTTTACTGTGAAGGGGGATGCGCTAACCAGAATTCTTCGAAGACTTGAAAAATATTCCTCTTTCATGCGCTAAGACTTAATATTCTTCAGGAAAACCATTAAGATTTTGTCCGGACTGGTGACCTTCTTAGGGTTAAGACTTTTGAAAAGTCTTGAGATATCCCGAGTTGAAATAAAAATATTACTTGGGTCGTGTTTTGTCAGACGGCAAAGTCGGTAAGTGGGTGGTCTTTAACATCTAATATTGAATTCGAAGCATTGGTCGAGGCGAAGAACATTATCTGACGATGAAGAGTTGACCTCGGGGCTATTTATAATATTGGACGCAACATCTATGCCTCTATTCAGAATTCTCGTGATTAAATTTATTTGCTTTCAACTGTCTTGCAGCGATTGTTGGAACGTATTAATGCAGGAAGTGTCCTACTACATCGTTCCATGTGATGTGGAATTTTAATCGTGGTTACGATGAGGATATTAGCTGCAACACATTCATTGATAAACCAGGGCTGTCT
Source organism: Acanthosepion lycidas (assembly GCA_963932145.1). Classification (NCBI taxonomy): domain Eukaryota; kingdom Metazoa; phylum Mollusca; class Cephalopoda; order Sepiida; family Sepiidae; genus Acanthosepion; species Acanthosepion lycidas. The sequence continues at coordinate 126,020,568 of OZ010583.1, forward strand.
CTCCGCTTCCTGCTGGAATTTTTCTGGGGTATAAAACTACTCCAGGAAGCATCTATTTTGACACGATGGCAATATTTTTATATGCATTGCGTTTGACAAAGACTGTGAGAGGATCCCCAAACTTGCAAGATCTAAAGGTGTCCCAGTCTGTTTTCATGAACCAAAAAATCGATCTACGGAACGGTCTATCAGTGGATGCATTTTGGCATGACATCAACATTAACACCTACTAATGAATGGTTAGCGGGCAAAACAACCACGAGGCAATTTTATGATGTGAGGAAGAGGTCAACCTGTTGCATGATGTCCTGTCGCATGAAGAAAGCGGGTTGGTTGTTCAATAATCTGCGTTAGATCTTCAATATCTGTTTAGTTATTAGATGTGATTAACCAGGGATTGCGAGTTCCTGCAGTGAGACAGAGTTATCAAACCAGTTTCTGGCAGGAATACGGGGTTATGTTTCGCATCAAGAAGATGGTTTTCCGCCTAAAATCTATTCCAGTCTCTCTGTCGTATTCACTAACTGGCAGGTGGAATGCAGTGTTGTGATAATTCACAACCTAGCGATAAAAAAAAACCTACACCCTGTGATTAGAGCATTGCAACAGACACCTTCCCATTGAATCAAAGCGAACGATTAGGAATAATTTGAAATTTATTTGATAGTTGGGAGATATTTTTCTTTGGTTCATTGATACGTGTATGGGATATTGTTACTACTGAAACTCATCAGGTAACATTCTTGTAGGCAAACATTCAATCTGAGCCTTTTTACCCGACATTCAGTGCAGGATTCAAGCATATTTGCTTCTCCTTAAGGATTAGCTTTGTTCTGGGCCTACCATCTAAGAGGTATCATCTCTTCACAACACTACAAGAGTAGGGCTGCATTCTTTTATATTACTAGGAAGCAAGCGTGTGGACTCCCAAATTAAACAAACTGTCAAGGATTTACTTTTGTTTAATTGATTGATTGATTTGTCTTTTTAACGGTATTTTCTATTCCTTATGAGTCATTTAATACCGAAATTTAATTTTCTTTGACGTGATAAAACTTTTGTTATTCTGCTTTCACAATTGAATACATGGTAAATAATACTCAGCTTTTGGAATATGCATGTTTGTATGGACATTGATTACAAGAGGCGGTGATATAATGATTTCCAAGCGTAGTTTAGATGTGGCACAAGGCCGAAAGTATGGGTCGCCCAGTGAGGATCGAACTCACTACTCAGTCGTAATTGTTCTAGATGGACAAGCTTGCTAACAATTACACAAGAGGCGATGATATGTGATTTATGTTGTAGTATTTTTGACATTATATTTTGGAATACAAATTAATTTCTATCTGGAATTGTAAGATATTATATGGATTAATGTCACCAAAGAATTATTTCATATTGTTTAGTTCATTTTGTTTAGCGGCATATGAACATCTATGTGGGTTACTTAATGCCGAAATATAAATATTTTCAGCACAATGATACGGCTACAACTAAATATAATTTATACGCCATTGCAATGTCTTCACTTATGATAATTTTACTATATGTATTACAGGTATTTTTCTCAGATGAAAATATATTAACTCGTATTTTTACAATTAATAAATGTTTTTATACTTTTGCAATACTCATAACTCAACAGCTAAACTACAAATCATTTGATTGGAATTGTTAAGGCGTCTAAACATCCAACCACACCTTTTAAAGAATAGAATGCAGATGTACATAATTTTCAACAATATCTCGAAACTAACCTATTCAAGTTCTGAAATAAGAGTTGTCTTTCGTCTAAATTGGATGCCAACCAAGGCGATATTTCCCCGTCTTTCCTTCTATTTACTCAAAACTCAATAGGAGAAAGAAATTCATTCACACCTTTCCAAAGGGTATTTGCGCGTAAACACACACACACACATACACGTATATATATATATATATATATATATATATATATATATATATATATATATATATATATATATATATATATATATATGTACCCACATTACGTTTTATGTATTAAGGTCATCACAAGAGGTAATACTATAATGTTTAAGAAATAAATGTTTGGAATTGGAGAAAGGAAATTAAATTTCAAGTTGAACCAACGATTGGAGAATCTTTTGGGAATACAGTTCAGTTTACATTATATCGTCCATTTGCTTTTTATCTAGGGACACGATTTCTTTCTTTTGAGATGTGCACGAAATTGAAAAGTGTCTACGTGTGTCTTCACTTCCCCAAATCTGAATAAATAACTGAAGATTAGATTTATTTTTTAAAGGTTTCTCGGTCGTGCCGAGGAGGATTCAGCATCTCCCTACACATACACACGCACGCACGCGCGCGCGCGCACACACACACACACATATATATTTATATATATGTATATATATATATATATACATACATATATATGTATGTCTATATATAAATATAAATAAATAATCTTATTAAGATGTTTGGTTGGTTAATTCAACGATAAATTGGACTTTGTTGGGTTATTCAATCTGAAATAAATCTTGTAAATAAAGAAAATCACAGTGAATTCGGTAAAAGGTAAAGGAAGACTCAGTTTTCTCGAGAATCATAAACTTTTCAATAGTTCCATTTCACACGAGATTCAAAGAGTAGTTATATCAAGAATTCATTAGATTCAACAAGGGAGAAAACGGTCTTGTTTACGGCAGTGAAAAATAGTAATCATTGGCCTGGTACGAAACTTATGCGCGATATATATATATATATATATATATATAATCTAGAATATATCTTCTGATATCGTGATGATTTCCGCCCATTTTTCCTCGGCCTGCCACTTCATTGGTCCACCGTCGTACCTTTTTCGATGTCAGTGGAAAGTATTTTGGTTCTTCTGACGTGTCCGTACCATTTCAAATTGCTCTGCTTGGCAGTGGTTATGATGTTTTCCAATTAGCCTGTTTCTTGTTTGCTGCTTCGATCACATTATTGTTTGATGTTTTCTTGTTTGATGCTTCAATGGTTTTATTGTTCGATGTTTTGATGGTTTTATTGTTTGATGCTTTGATGGACTTCTTGTTTGATGCTTCAATGGTTTTATTGTTTGATACATTGAAGGTTTTCTTGTTTGATGTTTTGATGGTTTTATTGTTTGCTGTTTTGATGGTTTTATTGTTTGATGGTTTCTCGCAGTGTTTTATTTTCATGCAGAAATATTGTTTAGAAATATTCAGAATAAATGAAAATCTGATCCTTGGTTTCAAACAGCTCGTCTCTTTATATATGATTCTTAGTGTTGTGACACCTGCTCCTGTTTGTGCTAGCTTTATAACCTTAAGCTTCAAGAGAGAAGTATAAGCACAACACAAGTTGTTAACGAAAAAAAAAAAACAATCCTATCCCAATAGGGAATTGTACTTGAGAATACAACTTTTTAGGAAGTTATCTGAACGCAGCTGACACCGGCAAGCTCGCAAGGGAGAAATGAATTCGCAAAAATAGCAGCCGGATTTTTTTATACACCTCTGCTATCCAGCTGAGTCTTGATAGGCGATTAATCTTCTAAGAAAACGTATTTCGAAAATCCCCTCATAATGTTTTCAGAAGAATAAGGCTGTATCAATACCCTTCACCTGATTTGATTCCATAATTGCTGTTCATAAACGGAATCCAAACCTAGTTTAATTATTTTAAAATAACGACTTAACGCGGTAAATTTGCTTTTTAACGCCCCAAACGCCCGCATGCTAAATATATCTTAACATTTTTCCAAATCGTCATAATTCCGTGTAAATGTACCTGATGAACTGGAATTAACATTTAATTATGAAGAAACCAAAACTTTTGAAGTTATCGACTATAAAAAGTCGAATTTCTTGTTGGTGATTCGTCCGCCCTTACTGCCGTAATGTTCACTAATTCACTTCGAGGCATTTCCGATGGCGTAAGCATACATTTTGGCTTATTTACTTCCTTTACAAAATTTCGTTTCCGAAATCAATATGCACTACCAATGTAGTTTTTTTTGGATAAGTGGAGTTTTAAAATTAAAACAAATTAAAATTACAGTGCTAAGAAAATGGATTTTTTTGAAAATAAAACAAGAAGAAAGTTAAATTTCAAATATATGAAAATATTGACAAATTAAAAAGGAGCAAACTTCGTGAAATGAGAGTTAATTTCGAAAATAAAGTTACAATTTAAAAAAAGCTAGAACCGAGATACTAGCAGGAATGAATTCAAATTTGAAATATATGAAGAGTATATATATATATATATATATATATATATATATATATATATATATATATATATATATATATATATATATATATAATCTTCATATATTTGAAACTGGAATTTATTCCTGCTAGTATATCGTAATTTTATTTTCGAAATTAACTACCTCTTTACAAAATTTACGCATTTGTTAATTTGTCATTATTTTCATATATTTCAAACGTTTATCTTGCTCTCTTTACAAACTTTGAAAACTTTGTTTTATTTTCAATTTATAAAAAGTAAAAAAAATGATTTACTGTACTACTTAATTTGTTCTTTTTTTAATTTGTCAATATTTTCATATATTTGAAAGTTAACATTCTTCTTGTTTAATTTTTTAAAAAAATCCTTTCTAGCCTTCTCTTTACATTATAATTTTTGTTTCTTTTAATCTTAAGTAAAACTACACTTATCCAAAAAATTACATTGTTTTACGATTTGGGAAACGAACTTCTGTAAAGGATGTAAGTAGGGAAAACTTTATGCTTATGCCACAGGAAGTACCCCGCAGTGAATTAATGAATATTATGGCAGTAAGGGCGGGCGAATGACCAACAAGAATTCCATTTCTTCTTGTCAATAACTCCAAAACTTTAGTTTTTTTTTTTTAATAATTTAATTGTTAATTCGAGTTCATCATGTACATTTACACGGAACTTTGACGATTTGGGAAAATTTTAAGAGATATTTAGCGCGCGGGCGTTTGGGCGTTGAAAAAGCAAATTTACCCATAGCACCGAAATTAAATACAGAAATATAGTCTATTATTCTATTATGACACTTGAAAACTCACAAATCATCACTGAAATAGTTGCAATCTTGAAAAGATGCTAAATATACACTATTAAAATACCTTCAAAAGCATAGAGCTGATTAAAATCTGAAAAAGAAAAGAAAAGATACATCTGAATGATATAGCGATTTTCCAAGCGTAGCTCAGATGTGACACAATGCCGAAAGTAGGGGGGCACTCTGTGAGAATCGAACTCACTACTCAGTGACAACTACTCTAGCGAGACAAGCTGGCTAACGATTACACCGCCTCGAGGTGCCCAACGCTAGAATGATATATGTGATAACTGTAGACTCGTTGAACGAGCGTGGCCGTCAGTGACAAGTTTGATTCATTGTTTTGATTCTTGTGAGAATGACAATGCTATCGAAGCCAGCAAGTGACTTGTAATTCTCATTGTAGAGGCGAAAAGCAATGCTGTTTTTTTATGTATATTGCCTCGCCTGTTTTGTGAATTATGTTCAGGTTGCTCGAGGTTTTTTATGTGACGGTTGAAACCTGACCGGTTTTTGCATGTGTTCTGCCACAGGCGATATGCTAAGTTATTCCCAGCGTAGTACTAACCATAATTTGTCAAAGATCTACCAACATGACATCACTTGTATCCAAAGAATCCTGTACTGGAGAGAAAAACACGCACATACACACATCTACCCCATATATATATATATATATATATATATATATATATATATATATATATATATATATATATATAGATAGATAGATAGATAGATAATATTAGTGGTAAATATACACATATATATGCAAAATACACAGGTGCATATACACACATGTATATATTTTGAATAAAAAATTCCGAGAGGATAGAATCCAGGTAGAACTCAATGTTCAGGACAGAGTAAGGACATAATAAAAAGGCTTAAACACTAATATTCCATGGTCATAATTTATTCCATTGGAATCGTAAATACGATCCAATTCATCAGACCTACAAATTCAAAAAGAAAACAGAAAAGAACAACTCCGGAAATAAAAATAGAATTTAGAGAGCGTGTAAGTATGAGAGTGTGGGACGAATGTTAGTGCTAAAGAGAGGGGTAACATACGAAGGAATTTGGGAGATTAAAACTTAACAGAGAGGTTTTTTTTAAAAACTAGAGGTGAGTGGAAGGGGGAAATATGAATGTTGTCGGATGTCTAATACATTAAAGATACATTTCGTGGTGACATACACACACCATAGACGATCTAATGTTAAAGATCAGAATAAGAAGGAGGGAGAGAAAAGGAAAGAAGTGGCGGGGGAGAAAGCTGGGGCGGGTGAAATTAAAATTGGAGGACATATACTGAAAGGGACGCTGTGTAATTGAGAAAATTTGACAAAAAATATTAGTGTTTAAGTCTTTTTATATATATATATATATATATATATATATATATATATATATATATATATATATATATATATATATATGTATGTATGTATGCATTATAAATTTACTAATTTAAAAATATGGTCCCATTGCTACACAAGAATTACCATGTATCAAAAACAGAAACTAAAAACTTTAAATTTAATTATAGAATTAAATTTAATTCCCTAGTTCTTTATCATTTTCAAGTGAATTTCAAATTTATAATATTTATACTCTGTAGATTTGCATTGAATACTCTTTTGTAAAAAAAACAAAAATATTAATAAGAACACCGGATTATATATCTTACCGTTTTTTCTTTATTACACACACACAGACACACACACTGACACACACATATATATATGTATATTATTTTATAGATAGAATTATTTGAGTAAATGCTGTGTTTTTTACTTAAACAGTATTAATTACATTTATAGCCCTGAATGTTCGAGAAATTTCGTAGAAAATATCCCCCCTGTATCCTATATGGTGCCGTTATTTATCCTGACGTGCTATAACCCTACAGCCACAGAGGTATTCCGGTTTAGGAAAGCCCGAATTACAGCTTTAAAGCACACACTTTCGTTGATTTTTCTCGATCTATCATGTCTGCTCTGAAATTGTAGCCTACCGTAAACAGTGACAACATACTATATGAAATGAGATTTATATATACTGGACTCTAACTTCGTTTTAACGTACGGTGGTTAAGCGTCTCAGTTCTTAGACTAGACTGCCTGCACATATAATTTGATTTGAGTGGTGAAGGCTTGTACAGAAATTATAATTATTATCTCCAAAACGAAAAATATATTAAAATCAAAGTCTTTCTGGATCTGAATAAACCTTAATGAGTTGGTAAGCTGTAGAAAACAAATAAATCAATCAAAAATGTAAGCTTAATCAATAAATTTATATCAGCTATCTAAAGAGTTGTTGAGTATTACAAATTCCTAATGGTGTAAGAATGCCTCATTATTAGCTTGCATCATGATCTGAATTAGAATCAAATGTCCTTTTTTCACTGGGTATCGATTACTAAATCTTAGATTATTTTTTGTTAATATTATAGAAATAAATTCAAGGATAATATAAATTCTTCACACTCAAGAATTCTAGTATGTCATTGTTGTTTGATGCTAAATATGAACATACGTGAAATCAAATCAGATTCGTAAGGAGTAAAAAGAGCAAGTTGATGTGCCGGTGGTGTAAAGCATAGCGGCTGCGAATAAGAAATGGATTGGCCGGGTTCGAATTCTAGTCATGTTCTTTATATTCACTTACGTGCAAATACCCATGAGAATGATATGAAACCATCTCTTCTTCTGTCAGCTATAAGAGGATAACAGGAGAGAGTAAGCCTTAGTTGGCAACCCGTCTAGGAGAAGGAAAACTCTGAATTGAAACTAGCCTGGAGAGTGTTGGAGCCCGTCAGACATTGTTGCTCAAGAACCTCACTGCGACTACCGATACAGTACATATCCTGCCCCTAAGACGTTAATGTTTTACAAGAGAAAGAGACAGAGACAGAGAAACACAGACAAACACAGAGACACACACACACACAAACACGCACAGAGAGAGAAAGAGCGAGAGATAAGACAAAAGGACAAAGAGAGAATTAATTCTCATATCAAATTCACATTAATACTCCAGTTTCAAATATATTGTTTGTCATCAAAGCTGTTAGATCTACCAACCCAACATCCATAAATCCTTTGATAAATGAATGGTTAACACCCGTTTTATTCTAGGTGTACTGAGTTCACTGGGCCCATCCACAATATACTACTGACCTTCGCCGACCACTGTCAACAGTAGATCAACTGTAATCAATCATGAACACAGATATATATATATATATATATATATATATATATATATATATATATATATATAGATAGATAGATAGATAGATAGATAGATAGATAGATAGATAGACAAAAAGAAACAGAGAGAAACATATTCCTATGTCAAATTCCATTTAATTCTCCGGGCTTATATCTGTTGTTTGACATCAGAAGTGTTAGATGAACACTTCCACCAACCAATCGTCCATAATTTCTTTGATAAATACACTTGCAAATCTACCATTCGTCATTCATTGGATACTATTGTCACATCTGGTCTGGATCTCCTACTTTACATGAGAGATGCTTCACAAAATCTAAACGGCCTTTAATGTTATCGATCCTGTACAGGCATATCAACCTCAGTCACTTTCTCACCGACGTGACGTGGCTTCCCTCTGTCTTTTCTACAAATATTTTCATGAGGGCACTTTGTTCCCCAAATAAAATTGCAACTGCCACTTCTATTCCAACAAAATGGAGTATCCTTAGCAGTTATACCAAATTATCTGGAACCAACGGTCGAAAAAACAACTTAGTTAAATCTAGGACAATATTTAAGACGATACGCACGAATTAGTATTGATCAATCACTAAAAATGGATTAAAACAAATGCATTCTACAAATCTTGAAGAAGAAATCCTTTATTAGACCTTTTAGACTAACGCTATAAAATCAGGGATAACAAATAACAAAAGCCAGATTTATTTAATACATCTAAGTGAAGCAATAACAAAATCTGGCAGTCTACGAGAGTATAAGCGAAAATAATGAAACAATCAACATGTTAACTTTCCATACTACCAGAAATAATAGAAAACGCAATAACAATTTTAAAAGGGGCCGTTCAATTGTGACTTCCTATAATCCTTACAGCCAATCCTCTGTGTGCGCTGATGTTGATGTAGCCTAAACATGTTCCACATGCAACTGTAAAATGTTTGTAAAATTTTAAAATTAATTTCTTTATTATATACTTTGCTATACAGAGCAGCATTCCCATGAAAGAGAAACTTGACCTAGTCGTAAAGTATATCGGTGTTTCTGGTAGTTGTGAGTTCAATCGGTGGTAATGTTGAACATGATATGTGCTTTTTTTAATTGAATAAATGAACATGTGACGCCATGATAAATAAGATTTTTGAGAACTAATACCAAATATTCCCTGGGAATGCACAGCAGAATGTATAACAATCTACCTGTGCAGATTGAATAAAACGTTCAACAAGGTTATCAAGTATGTATGCACGCAACTGAGGATGGCTGGAGATTACAACGGTCGAAATGTAGAACATATAGGTCTGCTGGTCCGAATAGAACAGCACATCATATCATAATGCTAATTCCTTTCTTTGAATATCACTGCCACATCTCGTCAGCTGTATCTACTATATGTATAGAGATTCCTGATAAAATCCAAGGAACAATCCGCAATACTTTTGGCCCCACCGTGGCACAGCGGATTCAGTTACTTTCTCGCCGCCGTAATGTAGCTTCACTGTGCAATTTTTATAAATATTTTCATGGTAATTTTTCTGATGAGCTTGACTTTGAATTTAAGCTTTCTACTAGATTGGTGGAAAGGATCTTATCCTTCTACAGTGGAAATTGCTAGCGTTAACCGTAAGTCCTATGCTAACAGTTTCTTCTATCACGCCTCTCGTTTATAGGAATCACTTCCAGCTTCTGTCTTCACAATTTTGATCTTGGAAAAATTAAGTACCATGTCAATCGTTATCTTCTGACTTCTTAATTCGTATTCTTTTCACTCTCCTTAGTACAATTTTTTCATATTCTACTATAACAAAAAATCACATTGAGTCTCAGTGGCTTTATTGCCTTGTTTGAAGTGACATTATCAAAAAAAAAACTACCTTTAGTTCAGCCAATCCAAACTTTCACTGCTAAGACCTACCATGCAACATATACAGGATAAAACCATCCACATACATTTAGTATTTCATTAGTAAAATGTAAGGCCCATTCAGACAGCTTCTGTCTGAGAATAACTAGAGTCTAGGGATGAAATACTTCAGTAACCACTAAAACGTTAATCTCTTCAAGTCTTGGGTTAAACGTTATCTACTTTTAACGACATCATTCATTCACAGTCTACCTTGAATTGATCTTGATTTTTTTTTTATTGAACAAACAACAGTTTAAACAAACGCTTTAAATACAAAGACATTTAAATGTTCTATCATCTCTGTAAAACAATAAGTTTGAAAATCTAAAATTGCCATGGTGCATTGTGCAAAAGTCACGTGGTATATTGAATTAAAATCTTGTTTAATCGGATTTTCTGACTGTTCCGTATCAGCGTCGTTTAATGTTGAAAAGTCATGTTTCTCAAAAAGAAATTGACAATCGATACCAAGGTGATTGGAGATTATTAATTAATACGATATCCCATCAGCATGTGTGCCGTTACCTGAAGGACGTATATTAATTCCTGTTAAGTGGTGTTTTTATAAACCATTATAAAAGGAAAAGACATAAACCAATTCTCTCCCTTCCTACACTCCTCAACCACATCATGAGCTAAGGAGAAGACCTGTCGCTACTATATTGTATTAGACGCTTAATGTATTTATTAAACTGTGTATTTATTCTCGGCTACCAGCCTGAATATTTAAGAAATCTTATCTTCAGACCGGTAGATGACAATAAATAAATATACTGCTTAATAAATAGACGGTCTATACACGAAAAATAACATTTAAAGAGATAATATATATATATATATATATATATATATATATATATATATATATAGAGAGAGAGAGAGAGAGAGAGAGGATAGATAGATAGATAGATAGATAGATAGATAGATAGATATTTTCAATTGAGCAATGTTGAACGAAAGCTAATTCTAAAACAACGGTCAACTGCGTAAATGCGAAGCTCTTCAATAAAATGAATGGGGCACTTTGGCTGCTTGGCGTTTGTTTACGTTTGTAAAAACAATACGCTAGATTTGGCTGACTCACTCTGTCGAGTGAAGATAGCTCAGTGGTAAAAGCACTGACTGAACCAAATCGGTTGGGTTTCGATCCGGGCTTGAGAAATTCGGTTGCCTAGTCGCATTGTGGAGCTGCGAAACTACTGTCTGCGAATGACATTATATATATGTCATCATGAGTGCTTGCGTTGTTAAAGACTACTGAAGTTTTCCGTTTAATTATCTTTATTCTTGATTTCTCGCAGGTTTTCTGTATATATTTGCGTTCAAGTTGATGCAACACTTTCCTAGTCAATGGTATTTTGCCAAGCTCTTTCGGTTATCGTCAACCGTCATGATGGCTGTATGTTTTGATTTGAAATAGGTTGCTTATTATTTTATAATATTATTTTATAATTAATATTTTGGGTATTTAGATGATATTTTTGGATTAGTCTATTGTTAATAAGAAGGGGGTTGGTATTTATTATTATAATGCAAAAAACGATTACAAATTCTTGAATTTATTTAATTTTTTTTGGTGGGGGGGTTGGTTATTACTTAGGAAATTAAAAAAAACAAAAAAACAACAAAAATAAAATATTATTTCATTCTGGCAGAAACATTTTAAACATATTAAATAACTAACCCTCCAAATATTAAACACTTTAATAGTATAAAATGATAAAAACCAGTTGTCCAATCACACTCGTTACTTCTGTATTTTTTATTTAACCATTGTCTGCATCAAATTATAAAGGCATTTCAAGACATGTCATAGTTCTCTTTAAAGAATCCTAAAAAAGGAGATCTGACTATATCTAAAACAAGCTCAATTTGTGTCCTACACAATGAAGGTTTATCTCATACCGATCTTGCAAAGCAATATATTGTTGGCCGATTAACTGTGGCTTCCATAAACTCCAACTTTAAAGAAACTGGTCTTCGTTGTAATCTTCTAAGAATTGGTCGTAGTCATAGTACTACTGCCAGCCAGGACCGACGTTTACATATGCTGCATCGTGTTCAAACCAACTGCTTGTTTTCGTGCAATTACTCAGCAATTTAATATCGATCAAGGCACACATTTCTGCAAGTACAACACATAGTCGTATGATGTCATTTCGATTATGTAGTAGAGTCGCTAAGAAGATACCAATGATTTCAGCCTGAAGTAAAGAAAAAATAGCTAACTTCAGCTTAGGAAGGCTGGACTGTCCACTGCTAATCCACTTAATTCAAACAAAGTAAAGTCAATGTGTTCTTTGCTATAAAAAAGAGGAGTTTCAACCAGGGATGACAAGACAAATGATTCAGAGAAGAGGAAGAAAGATAACGTATTGGGGTTGTTTCTGTGGAGAAAAGATTAGTCAAAATGTTTAAATTCCTAACCGCCTGAATTCTGCTGGATACATTCAACTATTGCAGAACAGTCTTAATGTGAATGGTCTTGTTCAGTTTAATTACATCCTGCAGCAAGATAATGCCCCAATCCATAAAGATAAGATAGTAATGGCTTAGTTTAAGTAACAAGGACTTTCAGTTATGTCATGACCCCTAAAATTACTTGATGCAAATCCAGTTGAACATGACTGGGCCACATTAAGGAAGAATTGCACAAAATGAAAATAACTTCCAAAGCAATTCTTCAAATGAAGGTTCAAGATGTGTGGTCAATTATCCATCTAATTAATTGAATCAATACCTTTCAGAATGGCTACAATAATGGCAAATCATGCTGAAGTTACACATAATTAAGAACATCTTATATTTTATGAATCATATTTATATACTATTCAAATATATTGTTTGTTGCTATAGAAAGTTACATTTCCTATTATTATTAGGTGGTAGCGTTATTTATTGGCAGGTATCTATCTATCTATCTATCTCTCTCTCTCTCTCTCTCTCTCTCTCTCTCTATATATATATATATATATATATATATATATATATATATATATATAAAACACGTGAAAGTAAGTACAAATTGGTGAACCTCGTAAAAAAACTGTAAACCGAAAGTTATTACAAGTCTTCAAAGAATTATATTGGCAGTACTTTTCATCCACAGTAGTAGAAAGTTATTACGTTGTTGAAGAATTCTAGAACGCAGAGTTATCATTATTTACAATAATTACATTACAACTACTGCCCTTATCTGCATTGTTGTTATCAAAACGTCTCGGCCTTCTTTCCTCCCGGCATTCCGCAGGTGTATATTGATCTGGGTAACCTATAGGGCATTCTGAACTGAACATCATTTAATCTATTCTTGTTCTAATTTCCATGTCACGATGTCATCTCTATTTATTTAATTTTTAGTAATACTCAGTTATTACTCCGAATATAAATAATATATATATATATATATATATATATATATATATATATATATAATCATTTCGATGCAAACAAGTCGGGAATGCCACTAGTACGCAAGGTTTATAGGGAGTGAATAGTAAACAAAATACTAAGAGTACTGGGAGTACTGACGGAAGATTTAACGGGATTCAAGAAGACGGATGACGATTGAGGTTTCATTTAAATTTTTGAAAATTGTAGTTTTCAGGGAAGAATTAAACAGAAAGTAGTTCCACATGTGAGAAGTACGAAACTGAAACTGGTGTAGTAGTAGAAGTAGCGGTTGCATTTATCTATTTCAATAGTAAAAGGGCTGGACCTAAATGATAACCTCATAGCACGTTTAAATTCATGTGGTCGGGCACCAGTGAAAAAAAGCCCATCAGAGCAATTGCAATGAAAATATTTAAAGAAAAGACAGATTGAAGCCACGTCACGTCAGTGAGAAAGTGGCTGCTGTCGTAATACCATGTCAGGGTTGATTACTTAACAGATCCTTCTTTGGAGTTTGTGATATATATATATATATATATATATATATATATATATATATATATATATATATATATATATATATATATATAAAATGTAAGGAACACTGAAGAAAAAGAGCTTGCTATATTCCAATGAACAATGGTCAGCCAATTTCTTGCGTTTTTACACAATCATCTTGACTGAACGGACATTCCTCACAACTTTGTATATAGTTACGTGTGCATATTGTGTACATATCACTTACCTACATTGCATATACCTCGGGGTAGAAGACAGTGTATAAATATATAACGGAAGCTGCATGACAAACGTTTGCCGTTTCGAAAAATCAGTAGATAAAACCGCTATAAAATATAATTTTTTTTTACAGATTAACATTATTTTATATACAGGGTCATTGAAAATTAAGGCTCCATTTTAAAATACTTCACAAGAACTGTATATTAAATGAAAGCGTTTACCATTAATTTTTATTTAACATTTTGTATGGGCGCCAGATTTCGCTACCAGCTTCTTGAGCCGTTCATGAATAGTGTCAGCTGATTTTTACGATGAACCATTGTGCTATGGAAGACATAACTTTATGAATTCGCCCTTCAAGTTCTTCCAAAGTCTTGGTTAGCTTTGCTCCTAAAAAAGTCACGGTGGGGTGGAATAAGTCAGGTCTCCTGGCTGGCAACTCATATAAAATACATAAAATTATTTTTCAATCACGCTGTATATATATATATATATATATATATATATATATATATATATAGATAGAGAGAGAGAGAGAGTTAGAGATAGAGAGATACAGACAAACAGACATACAGACATATAGAGAAAAAGTATTCTCGATAAGGAATGGCCTACCATAACTAAAAGTTTCAATGCGTTTTATCGCAATTAACCGATTGCGTTTTAATGGCTTTATTGCTTGGTTTTTGTGGAATGATTAAAAAATAACCATACCGAGTAGTCAGCATCTGTTTTCTTTTATCAAAATGGGGTATTTATAAATTTCAAAATATTTTGATAATAAAAGTATATCCGTATATGTGTTGAATTTATTTATTTTGAGACTATTGAAATTTTTAAACGTATGTCGTTATACATGGGAAACAGCAGCAAAAGATCTACCCAGCTGGAGTGAATAAAATGTTTGCGTTCAAAATTGTGAAAAGATCAAAGAGTAAACCGATAGACACCTGTAGAAAGACCGAAGCTACAACGGCTGAAACACTGTGACTATAGCAACTAAGATCTGGATACTCTACTGCGAAAAAAAAGCCATATAAAAATTTTAAATTATTTTGAACAGGAAAATAAGAAGATCATATTACAAACATTTTCCAAAAAATTCCACATTGTATCATCCGTTTCTGTATTGTTTACCTTAGTATACATTTTCATCTGCGCAGTGAACCGTACTACACCTTGGTATTTCATTGTTTTATTTAATCAGTAGGCTAACAGTCTGACCTGAGACAAGAGTAATTTGGTTTCTTCTGAGAATTATTGTAAAGAACGAATGAGTCTTATTTTGAAGAGAACTGATTACGTACTGCGTCAATACAAGAGGCTAAATGACTTCCAAGAAAATAATAATAGAAGTTTAAAAAAAAGTCTATATCAATCCGAAAAGAAATGTGTTAATTCCTGAGTAGATGCTGAAGCAGCTTTTCGTTAGTTTTTACTTTCCCTACGGGGAAAAACAAGACAAGAATTTCGATCGTGTATCAGAGACTGGTGGGTTAGTAATTTATAAGTTCATGAGGCGTGGAATAAATTCAATTCCGAGCGAAAAAAAACTCTACTCTAATGTTTGATTTAAACGCTCGAGAATGTTACGTTTTCTTTTGTCTTGCACGCTCGAATTTTCACCTTTTTAGCTGCATTATTCTTAGGAATTATTATATTATTCCTAATTAATTAATATTTTATATTAGAATTTAGAAACACTAATAGGCTTTGGATTGAATTGGTTTGGTTGTTTTGTTTTACGGCATATCAACACCTCAATGGGTCATTTAAAGCCGAGAATTTTTTTTTTTCTGGTAATGTTTTTGTTTTTGTCAAAAATCTATTTCTGATAATATTTTTTCCTCAAAAATGTATAGCTGGTAATATGATTTAAAAAAAATATATTGCTGGTAATATAATTTAAAAATAATATATTGCTGGTAATATTTTTCTTCTTCAAAAATTTATTTCTGGTAATAATTTTTTACAAAGTATTTCTGGTATTAGAACCTAGTTTTATACTTCCGTAATGATTTTTACACAGTTTCGGGGTTAACTATTTGCTCATAGCTGGGACCCTAACAGGTGCTACCACTCGGGGTCGGGGTGAACCTGGGAACACCAGCAATAAAGAGGTGGTTCGAAGCTCCTCAAAAATTCCTGATCAGAGGCCTTGCTGTTGGACATTGTATATCTTACCTATTTGTCTTACCCTGGACGCGGATGTAGTTTATCGTCATACCCAGGAGGGATTGAATTGGACTTTATTCTTTTGGATTTTGAGAGCTATTTCTATCTTGTTAATGTATTTTTCCATTTAGAATATTCAATTTCATTTGTCTTATATAGTGAAGAGAACTTAGAAGTAATTTGTCACAATTCACAACAATAATTTGATTAGGGACCGGAATGAGAACTTACATCATGTACTCTGATAGTTTGCAATGTCGTACAATAACCCATAGGGAAATTTTACACTTTTGCAATTCAACACATAAATGACGCTGCTCATAATTTTTCTCCACGCAAATTTCTAAAATGTCGAGTTCCTTTATTACTGAATTACCCGAGGTTCCAAGAAATTAACGTTTTACCGATATCAATTGTCAACACTTGGCACAGGGATTATGCCTGTTTGGTAATGAAAGGGAGAAATATTTCTCTTTCTTCACAGACCTCCACGCTATATATATATATATATATATATATATATATATATATTCGCCGGCCTTCACGTCATGAAAAAATTCAAGTTGAAATAAATACTTGAGCCCTATCGTTTAAACTGTCCTTGATTAATCTATTAAAATAAATGCACATCTCTTTGCATTTGTATTGGTCTCTCTAATATCATTCCCTTCTAGAATATCGCATTTCTTTTTCCAATGTCCTAACAAAGCCACACTATTAGTTTCCTATTTACATTTTAAATCATCAGTTAATTTCATTAAGCAATGTTACGAATTTAGTGAAGTCTTCTGGTATGCGGCACCGTTGTATATTTCTATTGTCGGCATTGACAAGTTCTTAGAACTTGTCGATGCCGAAATGGTCTAAGACTGAGAGTGTTTCTCTGATGATCTCATCAGGCCCTATTGCTTTGTTCATGTTCATTGTCTCCAGTATTGGTCTTACGTCACATTGTAATATCTGTGGGCCTTCCGTTTTTCTCTGCTTCCCTTTAACGGAGTGGTTATAAAAATATTCATCGTAGATAATTATCGTCATATCCTTTTTTTGTAGTAAATTAAATTAAACTAAATATGTTATCTCCTTTCGAGGGTGGATGATCATGACCCTCCATAGCTTCTTTATTTTAAGTTGTTCAGTAAATGCTTCCATTTTATATTCCACTTTGTCCTTGTTCTGCCAACCCTTCATACAAACCTCTTAAGTAGTTTACTCGCAGTTCCCTCATGCTTCTCCTGTCTTTAATATGTCTGTAACACCAGAGAAAATGGTTTACGACCTGAAGGAAAACGTATCCGTACTTGTCTCACATGTAAAAGTTTTCCTAAAAAGAAAATGACGGTTATAAATGTTGTATATTTAAAAACAAGATAGATCGCGGAGTCGGATACTTTCGTAAGAATCTCTTTCCACATATGAAAGTTTTGAATTGTCACTCAATCAATAACATGTGCTTAACGAGACAAATATAGATAGATAAATAGATAGATAGATAGAGAGAGAGAGAGCGGCTGCGGTATCTATAAAAATAGAGCTACTCAGGTCTTCCAATATTTCACCGCTGTCGTATGTTTCGTTTATTATATCAGTAATCTTATTGATACTGAAATTGTCTAAGCTGGATACCATCCCTATAACAATGTTGATTTGTTTCTGTTCATATGAAAGTGTTCTCGCATCTATTCTGCACCGTCTTTTTTAATGGCCAAAATCAATCAAAAGTGTTTTGTTATTTTTTTTTAATATTTGGAACAATTTTCCAATTTGTCGTCAATAATGTAGGGCCACGCCCTAACCACGATACGGGGATTTTTTGCGGTAAGAAGATTTTTAGACGTGACGGGGTGTTGATCGATCCTAGCTCAAACGGTGTTTTTGTTCAGTGTTGTTGTCAACCGAAGGAAAAAAGAACCTAGATTATCTTGCTATTATAACATGCTGGGGAGGGGGTAAAAGTGATGCATTCCTATTTTTCCAAGTACATTTTTGCGCAAGTGAATACAATGGATTCGAATTAAATTTGAACTCGACATGGCAATCCCTTTTTCCACGACAATAACTGTTGCCCTAAGCGCACATTCTGCTTAGATTACATCAACACAAATATATGTTTCTTTCGAATTCAACCAATTTTTTTAGGTTTTCTGAACAGGTTATTTTATAATACGTGTGGATGTCGGTTGTCAAGTCATCATTTAAACTTATAGTCTACCGTATAAGCTCCTCACATATCGTATACAACTTGGTGCAAATTAATTGAAACAACCGCTTCAATTTCCTTTCTTTAACCATACAGTCAGTTTTCGATCCACTCGAGTGACAGGGTGGAATCGATTTCTATTTTTCCTAATATTAGTTCATTTGCAGTGGTGTTCAATTATATGAATCTATTTTCGGGTTATGATGAAATATATTTGTCTTTGAAAAATATTGCGTCATCTGTGATTGCATCAGATCTTTATCATGCGAAGACACTACCGTCTCGACTGTCGATTAGTTGTCCTATGGTCATTGTCTACGATGCATGCTACTCCAAGAAAGCGTACGAAAATTGTAACCCTACACGACCACACTGGCATGCTTTACCAGTGAGCAAATCAAAGTATTATAGATTGGCCCAGAAAATCCCCTGTTTTAAATCTAATCGCTAATCTGTGGCCAATCCGCAAGGAACGACTTCGAGGAATGAACATACGGACTACTAACATATGCACTGGGGCATGTTTGATTGGAAAAATACAAAAAAGTAAATAACGGAATTATTTGTTTTGTGTCAATTTGCAAATGGGTGTATAATCATTTCACCTATTGTGGAATGTAAAAGCTTTTCGTGTATCATGAACTGTTTAAGCGTTTTATATATATCCTTGACACTAGTCTTTTCAAATATTTTTGAACCGTATATGTCTTACATATTTCATTTCCTTACATATTTAATTGATACAGAACATTTTATTTGAAAAACATTTTAAAACCGAATCTTCACATATTTATGCAAAGTGTTTTTTTTTAAATCACCAATAGATTACTTATACGGTTTTCTTCCTAGTTAATATAAATCCTTATGTCGAATTCGGAAGAAAAAATAAATTTAGACAACATTTGGATTCTTACTCCTTATCATGCCATATAGCAATATAGTCAGTATTTTATTCACATTTTACTAAAATTGAAGTCGAGTCTTCATTTTATTAGTTAAATCACGTTAATAATACCTGTTCATTCAATCATCGAACATGGGTAATATATGCCATGAGTACCATTCTAATAGTTTCTTACTTTGACTGTGGAAATCTATTCTGATTTCTTAATTACTGCCGGTTATAATCTTCAGAAATGTAAATGGAACGTAGTCGTCAACTGCAGTTTTCTTCCCGGATCCTAATCGCTCATTTCTCATTTCTCCACGCTAAAGTTTTTCTCATTTTCTGTCATTTTCAATAATCCCCTGACGACTTAGTTCCATTATCGCCTTTCTAGGAGTGAAATTATTTTAAAAAGATACCACTAGTTCCAACAAGGGTGTGAACTGAATAAATACAACTAATAATAATGGTAATTTAGAGAAACCTTGGTGTAAATTATTAGCCTGATTAAAATCAACACAGATAAAGACCGAGAATATAGATTAGACTTGTCATCAATTGATCTTGAGTAAAAAGTCTTCAGTTAGTGCGGGATTGAAAGCACAATGATTAGAAATAATAATGACTACAGCAAAAAAATCATATTGTAAACAACAACAACATCAACAACTCCGAAGGCGGAAAAATAATGATGGTAATTTAATTTGAAGAAGCTTCAAATAATCCTCAATAGGAATTGTTTTGCTGTTTCTTTTGATTGGAATGTTTATTTAACTTGCTGCATTTTATTTATCCTATAGAATTCGCAAATAACTTTTCTGATCAATGAATAAAAAGTTGGCTTCCTTATTCCAGCTACCAATTTTAGACGTTATATCCTGAGTCCATCGACTCAATCAGGGATTTTCAGATGGTTTTTAGTTCTATGTATATTCCCGCTAAAAAGAAATGAAGTTCAGACGAAAAAAAATCAGGAATAGTAATAGCTTGTTGGGTTTCAATTGAGGAAAGCCAGGCGAAACTAGTCGATAACAATACAAGCCCAGAAGGTAGATGTGAATAGAAAGAAAAATTTAAATCTACGAATAAAACCATAAAACTACGCTTAGATGTCAACAACGATTTCTTAAAAAAAAAAAATAAAATAAACTAAAGAGAAAACTAGATAGAAATAGACTGATGGAAATCTGCTAATAGCTAATGTTGGTCAAATTCTCAGCGTATTCTTATATTTATTTTATAAATATGCCATGTGAATTTTACATTTCTATTAGAAATATTTATAAATATCTTATTTATTATGCGTGACACATGCTAACAATAAAAACAGAATTCGATCACAAACGTCTACATCAACCTAGTGAGGCGTAGTGCCAGAAAACACGCTCTCTGATGTGATTTTCGGTTGTCCAGGTATCACATCCTCCCTCTCCATGACACTGATGTTGTCTGAAGGAAAATTGACACCAGGGATGTTACCAGAAGGAAGTTAAACATAACACTAGACTCTCCTAGGGACTCCAGCTCTGGATTTGGGTATATCCACAAGACAGCGAAGATTTAAAATGTATAGCAGATAAATAATATACAGACGACCTTACCGTTACTTTTAATGAAACATTTGTCATTCATTGAGCAATTAGCCACTGGTGAACTCGGTTGAAATTTATCAACTTTTTCAAATCATAAAATAATTTATCAGAAAATACACTTGTAATGGCAAGTAGCTGCTATTGATCTTTTCAGTATCGACGGGAGTTTCATTCCTAACTATTTTCTTGACGTAGTTTGGAAAAATCAACATTTTGATTATGTCATTATTTTCACTTCGCTTTCTATCTTTCTATGTATTTTATTCTTATACCGCTGTTTGTCCTTCTGTAAACCCATTACAGTAAGAACTACATGTTTCACTCGCGGAGAGACATTTTTAATAATTGATATGCCCTTCGGCATAGGTCCCATCCGGTTTCCTCTCTGCTCGAAGGCAGAGAGTGCGACAACAGCTAAGAGCTGAGTAACGGATCTAGCAATTGCACCACGCAGTAACATGTGGTACAAGACAGAATTTAATGTGGGGTTCCCGAGACCGTGAGTACGGCCAAACATCCCCGTAGACCCAGCATAAAAGGGATCGGGTCTATCTACCTCCACGAACGAGACTCAGCCCTTCGACAGTACAGCTGGAACAGATCCCAGTTAGTGTATCTAGCAACTGCTCCACACAGTTACATGTGGCACGACCGAATTTAATTTGGGGTTCCCTAGCCTGTAGGCTCGCCCAAAAAATCACCGTAGACCCCGTATAAACGGGATCGAGTCTGTTTACCTCCTCGAACGAGACTGCCCTTTGGCATAGACTCGTACGGCTTCCAATTAGCTTATGTGAGTTTTTTAGATTTTATTTTTTACAGGTCGACATAATCTTGTCTGTGGCCTAGAGTACCAGAGAGTTCTTTTTTATCAAGTTACAATCTCAAGATTGGTTTCCAACTAAGACTAGAAGGTTCAGTCAGACCCACTTTTCATCTCGTAGCTAGGATAAGTAAACGGGGATTCAATCTTTTAAAAAGAGTATTTGTGTGAAAGTGAACATTACAAAAACAGTTTGGAATTCCAACCCACCTCACTTATTCGGTATTCTTCGAATCTGACCGCCACACTAACGGCACATCTTATAGCTTGTTAAACCATTGCTCTGTACCAAGCCAACATTTGTAGTACTCCATCTTTTGATTTCAGTACCCTTTGATTGGATGCTTGAAGTTGTTGGAACACTCACATACCCACACACGATGGGCAAAATAAAGAGAGAATTGTAGGTCGTGTCATGGTTGGAAAGCACTTGAAATTGTCCGCTCAACCGAAGATGGTGCTTCAAGTTTGTAGTGCAATTCTTCAGTGTACATGCATTGACTTCCCCAAGATAAAACCTGCCTCGTTCTGGCTGTTGGCAATCCATGAATGCATGTGTTATTATCGATTTCTGAATGCTAATCAAATGGATTCTAATGATGAGAGAACATCTCAAGTGTGGCCAGGTCCTCAGCACTGTGACTGGCCCTTCCCAACTTACATTCATTCTTCTTCCTCTTCTTCTTCTTCTTCTTTACTTTCAACATAGTTTTTGTTTCCCATCTTTGTTTTTCCTTACTTGCCCTTTCTTTAATTCATTTCTTTGGCTTCTCTAGATTTCATATCTCCCCATATTATCCTTTGCTTAAATATCTTTTTTGTCTCATCTTTTCTATTTTTCTTTTTCTTCTAGTAATAATAATCATAAGATTATGATTATTATTATTATTATTATTATTATTATTATTATTATTATTATTATTATTATTATCCAAGCCTTATTTCATCTACTCCTACACATTTGTTTTTTGTTTTTTCCTTCCGATTTAAAATTTTCTTTACATTTTATCTCCTTTTTCTGTTTATATTTTTAATGTAATTTCCTTCTTCCTCTCTTTATTATTTTTATTTCTTTCGTTTTCTTTTCTACATCTTTGTCGTCTTCGTTTCTTGTCTTCTTTTTGCTTCCTTCAATATTTTTTTTCTTTATTTCTTGTCTTCACGAGATTCTTTCCTGCATCTATCTTTCTCTTTACCTTTAACTTCTTCGTCACTTTTCTCATTTTCCTTCTTCATCACTTTTCTCATTTTTGTTCTCCATCAATTTTCTCATTTTCCTTCTTGCTCACTTTTCTCATTTTCCTTCTTCCTCACTTTTCTCATTTTCCTTCTTCATCAATTTTTTCGTTTTCCTTCTTCCTCACTTTTCTCATTTTCCTTCTTCATCAATTTTTTCATTTTCTTTCTTCCTCACTTTTCTCATTTTCCTTCTTCCTCACTTTCTGTCATCATCACATTTCTCATTTTCCTTCTTCCTAAGTTTTCTCATTTTCCTTCTTCCTGACTTTTCTCATTTTCCTTCTTCCGGACTTTTCTCATTTTCCTTCTTCATGACATTTCTCGTTTTCCTTCTTCATCACTTTTCTCATTTTCCTTCTTCCTCAATTTTCTCATTTTCCTTCTTCATCACTTTTCTCGTTTTCTTCCTCACATTTCTCATTTTTCTTGTTCCGCACTTTTCTCATTTTCCTTCTTCCTCATTTTTCTCATTTTCTTTCTTCATAAATTTTTCGTTTCCTTCTTCATCACTTTTCTCATTTTCCTTCTTCCACAATTTTTTCATTTTCTTTCTTCCTCACTTTTCTCATTTTCCTTCTTCATCACTTTTCTCGTTTTCCTTCTTCATCACATTTCTCATGTTCCTTCTTCCTCAATTTTCTCATTTTCCTTCTTCCTCACATTTCTCATTTTCCTTGTTCCGCACTTTTCTCATTTTCCTTCTTCCTAAGTTTTCTCATTTTCCTTCCTTCTAACTTTTCTCATTTTCTTGCATCATCACATTTCTCGTTTTCTTTCTTCCTGACTTTTCTCACTTTACTTCTTCCTGACTTTTCACATTTTCCTTCTCCTGTCTTTTCTCATTTTCCTTCTTTCTAACTTTTCACATTTTCCTTCTTCCTGACTTTTCACATTTTCCTTCTTCCGCACTTTTCTCATTTTCTTTCTTCATCACATTTCTCATGTTCCTTCTTCCTCACTTTTCTCATTTTCCTTCTTCCTGTGTTTTTTAATTTTCCTTCTTGCTCACATTTCTCATTTTCCTTCTTCATCACTTTTCTCATTTTCCTTCTTCCGCACTTTTTTCATTTTCTTTCTTCCTCAGTTTTCTCATTTTCTTTTCTCCTCACTTTTCTCATTTTCTGTCATCATCACATTTCTCATTTTCCTTCTTCCTGACTTTTCTCATTTTCCTTCTTCCGGACTTTTCTCATTTTCCTTCTTCATGACATTTCTCGTTTTCCTTCTTCATCACTTTTCTCATTTTCCTTCTTCCTCAATTTTCTCATTTTCCTTCTTCATCACTTTTCTCGTTTTCTTTCTTCCTCACTTTTCTCATTTTCCTTCTTCCTCACTATCCTCATTTTCCATCTTCCGCACTTTTCTCATTTTCTTTCTTCATCACATTTCTCATGTTCCTTCTTCCTCAATTTTCTCATTTTCCTTCATCCTCACATTTCTCATTTTTCTTGTTCCGCACTTTTCTCATTTTCCTTCTTCCTAAGTTTTCTCATTTTTCTTCCTTCTCACTTTTCTCATTTTCTTGCATCATCACTTTTCTCATTTTTCTTCTTTCTCACTTTTCTCATTTTCCTTCTTCATCACATTTCTCATTTTCCTTCTTCCTCACTTTTCTCATTTTTCTTCTTCCTCACTTTTCACATTTTCCTTCTTCCTGTCTTTTCTCATTTTCCTTCTTCCTCACTTTTCTCATTTTCCTTCTTCCTCACTTTTCACATTTTCCTTCTTCCTGTCTTTTCTCATTTTCCTTCTTCCTCACTTTTCTCATTTTCCTTCTTCCTGTGTTTTTTCATTTTCCTTCTTGCTCACATTTCTCATTTTCCTTCTTCATCACTTTTCTCGTTTTCTTACTTCCTCACTTTTTTCATTTTCTTTCTTCCTCACCTTTCTGATTTTTCTTCTTCATCACTTTTCTCATTTTCCTTCTTCATCACTTTTCTCATTTTTCTTCTTCCTCACATTTGTCATTTTCCTTCTTCATCACTTTTCTCATTTTCCTTCTTCATCACTTTTCTCATTTCATTCTTTCTCACTTTTCTCATTTTCCTTCTTCGTCACTTTTCTCGCTTTTTTTCTTCCTCACTTTTCTCATTTTCTTTATTCCGCACTTTTCTCATTTTCCTTCTTCATCACTTTTCTCATTTTCCTTCTTCCTCATTTTTCTCATTTTCTTGCTTGATAAATTTTTTCGTTTCCTTCTTCCTCACTTTTCTCATTTTCTTTATTGCGCACTTTTCTCATTTTCCTTCTTCCTCATTTTTCTCATTTTCTTGCTTGATACATTTTTTCGTTTCCTTCTTCCACAATTTTTTCATTTTCTTTCTTCATCACTTTTCTCGTTTTCCTTCTTCATCACATTTCTCATGTTCCTTCTTCCTCAATTTTCTCATTTTCCTTCTTCCTCACATTTCTCAGTTTCCTTGTTCCGCACTTTTCTCATTTTCCTTCTTCCTATGTTTTCTCATTTTCCTTCCTTCTCACTTTTCTCATTTTCCTTCTTCATGACATTTCTCGTTTTCCTTCTTCATCACATTTCTCATTTTCCTTCTTCCTCAATTTTCTCATTTTCCTTCTTCCTGTCTTTTTTCATTTTCCTTCTTGCTCACATTTCTCATTTTCCTTCATCCTCACTTCTCATTTTCCTTCTTCTTCACTTTTCTCAATTTCCTTCTTCCTCATTTTTCTCATTTTCCTTCTTCGTCACTTTTCTCGTTTTCTTACTTCCTCACTTTTCTCATTTCCTTCTTCCTCACCTTTCTCATTTTCCTTCTTCATCACTTTTCCAATTTCCCTTCTTCATCACTTTTCTCATTTTCCTTCTTCATCAATTTTCTCATTTTCCTTCTTCATCACTTCTCATTTTCCTTCTTCATTCTTTCTCACTTTACTCATTTTCTTTCTTCCTCACTTTTCTCATTTTCCTTCTTCCTCACTTTTCTCATTTTCCTTCATCCTCACTTCTCATTTTCCTTCTTCTTCACTTTTCTTATTTTCCTTCTTCATCACTTTTCTCATTTTCCTTCTTCATCACTTTTCTCATTTTCCCTCTCCCTCGCTTTTATCATTTTCCTTCTTCCTCACTTTTCTCATTTTTCTTCTTCCTCTCTTTTCTCATTTCCTTCTTCCTCACTTTTCTTATTTTCCTTCTTCCTCACTTTTCTCTTTTTCCTTCTTCATCACTTTTCTTATTTTCCTTCTTCCTCACTTTACCTTATTCATCTTCTGTTCGATTATCTTCCTTTCTTTCGCTTTTGCTTTTCTTTTATCGTATTTTTCTTCGCTTTCTTCTTCGTGTCTCCTTTTTCTTTCCTTCGTTTGTTTTCTTCTCTGGTTTTGTTTGTTGCCATATTTTTGTGTTCTTCTTTTTTAATCTTTTCATCACACACACACACACACACACACACACACAAACACACACACATATATATATATATATATATTATTTTATATGTCTTCTCTATGTATTTGTACTTCTGGGGAGAAGGTCAGATGAAAGATAAATTTCATCTGACCTTCTCCCCCCATTTTCACTTCTCTAATTTTCTTCTTCTTCTTCCTCCTCATCTTTTTTCCCTTAATTCCGTTCTGCCCTTTAACTCAATTTGTCTTCCTTTCGATTCCTTCAAAACCAGATCACCATTCTTCAATGTGCTCCGGTTCTTGAAACCATTAGGAATCCGCAGTATCTATTCTGCCAAAATATCACATGCCGTCATCAGAGACAAGCCGATATTCAAATATGATATAATAAGCGCCACATGTCTACTAGCTTATAATTAAACAATTACTCTTTAAAGTGTAGAAGCCTAAAATTTTTGGAAGATTATGCAACGCTCAAGATTTTTGTGACGGTTAGAAAGCTAATTATCTTATATAGAAACCATACCATGCTTGGAATAACAGCAAATATAAACGTGCATGTCCATGCTATCCTGACGACTTTAGTTCAGACATATCAGTCATTCGTTCTTGGTATGGAAATAGGTTTTATTTCCTTACACTAGACACCGTAAATGCCGTATGACTTCATATTTTATTGATTAATGTCGTGCGTGCAACTGTCAGAAGATTGTGTTATGAGTAGGTACTCAATTGCTGACCTTAAGAATTTGCTGACCTCGAGAATATGCTGACCTCGAGAATTTGATGACTTCAAGAATTTAATGACTTCAAGAATTTGCTGACCTCGAGAATTTGTTAACCTCAAGAATTTGCTGACTTCAAGAATTTGCTGAACTCAACTAACAGGCAGGTTTTCTTTTCTATTGATGATGGCCATGCTGGCCATATATATATATATATATATATATATATATATATATATATATATATATATATATATATGAGAGAGAATAAAATATTTTTTTATTTGGCTCATTGGAACAAGTATTTTATTTCATAAGAAAAAATCTATATTAACAAGACAATCATTTGAACATTTGATTCTTTAACGCTGATCATATTTACTTGTGCAATATCTTCCATTCTCATATACGACGTTTCTAATAATGGACCCCAAGATTTATATTTCATTACACCCTTGGGCTATTCCATTGTTCTTGTCTTTGTGTACTTTTGTACAATTTGAGCGTATGTTAACACAGTAGATATTGGTCTCCCTTCAAGTATTTCTTCATGTTGGAGAACAGATGATAGTCAAATCAGAAGAATAAGAAAGGTGATACTCAGTTCAAAGTTACAGTGACACGCAACAGTCATTAAAACGAAAACCTTGTTTACTGTAGGCATTATACCTGATGAAACACGGTCCCTTTTGCAAGTTTTCCGAGAGTTTGGTCTTCATATATTTTCACATTTGCTTCAACGAGTCAGGCTTGTATTCA
Organism: Acanthosepion lycidas; assembly: GCA_963932145.1. NCBI lineage: Eukaryota > Metazoa > Mollusca > Cephalopoda > Sepiida > Sepiidae > Acanthosepion > Acanthosepion lycidas. Next base: position 126,048,668 of record OZ010583.1, read on the forward strand.
GCATAGATGGTATGGCTGTTTGAAGATAGTCAATACACAAAATACCTTTTGTATCTCAAAAAAACTGAGGCCATCGTGGAGATAAAACAAGCTTGGTCTTCTTTGGAGAAGGTGAGCAGGGTTTTTCTACTGAATGGATCGACTTTTTGTCTCAGGCTTAAAGCGATGAACACAACACCCATCCTGGGTTACGTAACGTTCATGGAAGCCTCAAAAATTCTCAGATTTTCCCCGCATACATTTTTGCTTTGTGATGTTTTACTTTATTTCTTTCATGTCTTTAGGCAATGTTCTTTATAATCTGGGCTTTTCGTTTTGTAATACAAGATTCTTTCCATATTTTCTTGTTGGTCAATCCAGTAATTCTTTTTTTAGTAATATTTTATTTTTCTTTAACTTCTTTTTGAGTGGTTCATGAAACTTTTTTTCTTCCTGATCTTGAAAGTAGTTTAATTTCTGTATTGGTTGTTTTGTGAAATTTGTTAAGATCTTTCGCAATTTCCAATGGTATACAAATATTCATTTTTTTATATCATGTTTCGTTTTCGACGTTATATCTTCCTTGCGACCAATGCGAATCTTTACACGTGTCTTTAATATATATATATATATATATATATATATATATATATATATATATGTGTGTGTGTGTGTGTGTGTGTGTGTGTGCGTGAGTGTGTGTGTGAAAATATATAGAAAATAGGAAAGAACTGGTTAAGTAAATAATCCAAAGTTCTTTAGTTTTTTGTTATTATTTTTTAAAAAAGTGATCGATACAAAAAAAAAAAAGAAATCGCTTGAAGATGGAACAGAGGTTACTTTAATTCAATTTAATTCAAATAATTATATTCTAGTTTTAGGCTCTTGTTTTGAAACATGACACCTCTTATGTAGCGTGTTGGAATCATATTTTTAAATAAATAATTATATATATATATATATATATATATATATATATATATATATATATATATATATATATATATATATATATATATAAGGAAGAGAGAAACCGCAAAAGTTTATGATTCTAATGTGGATTTTAGAAAAAAATATTGTGATTTATTTTCCATAATTTTTCGCTACGTTCATCAGGCAAACCTTGGAGATGTCGATATATTATTAAAAATAATTTTGTTTTTTTAATCTTTTTAGATGTTAAATATTCTCGATATGAGACATTCTCTTTTTTGTGTGCTAGTGAGCAAATTGTTTTCCTGAATTGGCAGTCAATAAATTTGTGCGTGAAGGGTTATAAAACAATTAAGATTGCTCCGAGTAATGGTGAAGGAGTTATTAGCATTCTTAACTTTTAATGACACCTGTGTGCTCCTAGATCTTTTCCCATTCTTTTGTGTGTATGTTTTTGTCAGCATACACACTTTTATCTCTTTGGAGCTACTATAATTACTTCACTTTATATATATATATATATATATATATATATACATATATATATATATATATATATATATATATATATATATATATATATATATATATATATATATATATATTTGATAGTCTGTAGGGGCATTTCAAAAGAGGATATAAATCGAAAAAGATCTCAGTGTAAGAACAAAGCAAATATAATAATGAAAGAAACCCATTGATAATAATTTATTTCACGGAATCAGACGCCCTTCTCTTCAGACAGAAAGTTTTACAAGAATAAATGGATTATAAATTTATCCAGACACAAGCAAAAAAGAAAACAGAAAAGACAAAAAAATAAGAAAAAAGGGAAAAAAAGAGGGTAAAAGATAGAAAAAATGAAAAGTGATTCAGATATAAGAGGGGAAGAGTGAAAGAATGTAATGAAGAGTAAGGAATGTTTCTCAGAGGGTAGTCTGGAGTAGATTTTTACATTCTTTTGTAAAACTGTGGATTTGTAAGGTAAGCCAAGGGAATAATCCAACGAGAGCTCAAACTATGAGTATAGGGAGCAGTTATAAATAATATTATTTGATAATTGTTAGGGATAATTTTAAAGAGGCTATCAATCCAAAGAGAGCAAATGTAAGAACAGAGCCAATATATATATATATATATATATATATATATATATATATATATATATATATATATATATATATATATATATATATATATATATATATATCGGTTCAGAATATTTATCCGGATATTTTTGTGATCAGAAGCTCTTAGGTTTTCATTTTTTTTTAATTTTAGAATACAGGCTATTTAATTTGTATATTGCATCTACAAATTGTGGCAGCTTGTGAATGCATGTCTATGTCTAAATATAATGTCTATTTTCGTTTCATAACACAGCATATGGATATACAGATACAGTTAATGACGCGAGTCATGTAATGCTCACATGGATTTAAATGGTGAAATTAAGATCTCACTTAAAAATAATGATTTTTTTTTACTTTATGTACGTCTACAAAAAACAAAGTATCGCTACTTGCAAAACTATATAAATGTAGAATTTTTGACATCTTGAATATATTTACTGAGCAAGAAACGCCTGGTAACGATCGCTAACAAAAACATGGCCCCAACTTAGGCTACTGAAGTTCAGTCGTACACTGGAAACCCGTTAGGTAAAACCTCGGCCGGTAGGTTCTGACTCACTGTGTTATATATATATATATATATATATATATATATATATATATATATATATATATATATAGATAGATAGATAGATAGATAGATAGATAGATAGATAGATATTATATACATGCAGTATAGAATTGGTGGATACAGAATAAATTCCCATAACCGAAAAATACTATTCTTAAAAGAATGCTCAATACAGAGCAGAGCAAATATAAAATATAGAGATAAATATAATGACACAAATAACTTGTTCTATTGTAAGAATCTGAATAATTGTCCATTACAGAATAATTGCTTGACTAGTTGTCTAGTTTATTTGGGTACAATTTCTTTACTAGAAAGCAACAATATTAAAAAAATTATGAAGACATTCAAAGAATGTTGGCGGGGCTATGTGCAATCTTTCAACACTTGTAATTATAAGTACAAGACTTCATTATCCAAGTATTTTTGGAGTTTAAAGAAGTAAAACAAGACATCTACTGTGAAGTGGAAATTAATCAACAGAGGTGGAACATGTAATTTCTTATGTGCCCCTTGTTATTTATGTCTTAATGAAAAAATTGAAATCATTAGGTTAAAAACAAGAACCATCACTTAAATCAAAGAAATGGACCTACTGTTAACTGTAAACATAGCTATACACTTCGTGCCAAATTATTATTGAGATAACTTTTTTCTAATATTTCAAAAACCGTCCAATCAATTCACACAAAATTTTCACCCAATGTTGGCAACATTGATCTGCGCAATCACTGAAATATTTTACTATTCTGCGCAATGTAAATAAACTGACACCATATTTCTTATCAGCACGGTGATTTGACCGTGCCAAATTATTAGAAAAGTCTAAGAATTTAGTGAAATGATGGGCCGTAAAAGCAGTTTAAGTGATGCTGAAAAGAAAATCAGAACTCTCAAAAGGTAAATCTATCCTAGAAATTTTTAAAATGATAGGGAGGTGTCATCAAACAGTAAAAAGTTCACCGCCGACCCTACACAAGTACGCAATAGGGCAGATACAGTCAAGCCGAGGGTTATTTCACGTCGTCTCATGTCACGACTTAAACGAGAGGGCACGAAGAACCCTGAACTTACCAATCAAGAGCTTTTCAGTCGCATTGGGGATCCTACTGTGTCCAAAAGTACTCGGTGTCGGTGTCTGAGGGAAATAGCAAAAACAGTCAAACCTGTATTGAAGCCTATGTTGACGGGAAATCACATTCAAAATCGATGGAAATGGGCCGAGGCCAATATGAAGATTGACTTCTCTAAAGTTTTGTTCACAGACGAAACTCGAGCAACACTTGATGGGCCAGATAGATGGTACAAAGGATGGTTAATGAACGGACAGAATGGCCATCAGCGTTTGAGACGCCAACAAGGCGGTGGAGGCATAATGATCTGGGGTGGTATTATTGGAAAAACATTAGTGGGCCATAGAGAGTACCAGATGGCGTCCAAATGACTGCTAATGCATACATAGCGTTTATGAAGGAGCATCTTGAGCCGTGGATGAAAAGGCAAAGAGTTGCCTTCAGAAGGGCCATTGATTTTACGCAAGATATTGCTCCCTCACAGGCTGCTCACAAGACTACTGAATATTTGAAACAGTTAGCCATCGATGGACCTCAAAAACTGAAGTGGCCAGCAAATTGTTCGGATTTGAACCCAATCGAAAACCTTTGGAGCATCATGAAGCGAAGACTCTACACCAACGGACGAAAATTCAGGAGCAATGCTGAATTGTGGGAAGAAATTCTTGACATATCTCGCGGCATTTCAACAGATGATATTCTACAATTAATAAATTCTATGGATCGTCGACTTTCAAAACAGGGAAAGTACTTTCCCTATTAATTTGTTTAAAACTGTGCCTTTGTTTGTATCTGTTATTATTTACTTGATTATCTTATTTATTAGCTTTTTTTATCATAAACAGTCACGTGCAACATTAATAAACGTTTTGTTTGGTCAAATTCCATAATTTTACTAAACCTTTATAATAATTTGGCACGCTCAAATCACCGTGCTGATAACAAATATGGCGCAAGTTTGTCTGCATTGCGCAGATTAGTGATTGCGTAGTTTAGTATTGCCAACATTGTGTAAAACTTTTGTGTGAATTGATTGTACGGTTTTTGAAATAGAAAAAAATTATCTCGATAATAATTTGGCACGCAGTGTATATTTAACTTACTGTAGGAGTAGTAATATTGTTGACCATTTTACTCTAAGTTTAGTATGTTATTACTTTTATTATCTGATAATCCACCTATCGATGTTAATATATTTTGGTATACGTATATTGTGTTGTTTGTGTCTGCACATATGTGTATATTTTTATTGATATATATATATATATATATATATATATATATATATATATATATATATATATATATGTATGTATGTGATTTTTATAAATATATATCTGTGTGTATATATATATATATATGTATATATTTGTATTTGCGCGTACTTGTGTATGTGTGTATATGTTTATGTGTATGTGTGTGTAGGTATGTATATATGTATAGTTGAATGTGTGTATGTTTGTGTGTATGTATGCATATAGGAATATATCTGTACTTGTAGTTATATGTTTGTGTATGTCTATATATATATATATATATATATTTATATATATATATATGTTTGTATTGATATCTGTTATGTATGTGCTTGTATATATGTTTATGCGCTTGTATATGTATAAGTGTGTAAATTTATGTATGTATGTGCGTGTTTGTATATATATATATATATATATATATATATATATGTATGTGTATATATGTGTATGTGGGTGTATATATATATGTATGTATATGTATATATATGGGTGCATGTGTGTATATTTTTGTATATATATATGTGAGTGTGTATGCGTGTATGTGTGTATGTGTGTGTGTATATCTTAGTGTTTTGAAATGTATTATTAATGTTAACTATAATCCTTGTTTGTTTGATAATGGTTTTATAATTGCTTGTAGATTTAATAATGAACAGTCGTGTTTTGCTATATTTTAATCTTTTATGGATTTTACGGACCTTTATTGGCATTTGGGTAATATTATTAGTATATGTGTAGGTTTATCTATTTGTCTATCTATTTTGTACTTCTCGGTAATAAGAGGACATCGAAAATATAGATGTAATCTGAAATATAATTAACGAGAAGTAAAAAAAAAAAACAAAAACAAATCTATTTCCATACCTGATGATGTCTGTATGAACAGATGGAAGCTTGTAAGAAACTAAAAAAGACTTTATGCAACTGCAATTTATAAACAGGGATCATAACATTCATCTACAGGTTCGGGGTTAATGTACTTTATTAAATTTGTTTGCGAGGATGTATTCTCGCCATTTATATCATTAACTTCTATACCTCTTTTTGTATGAATGATTCATGTAATGTAAATTGAACTTTGCTACATACTACATACTTTATATATATATACATATATATATATATATACATATATATATATATATATATATATATATATATATATTTAATATTTCGTGACATAAGTTTAACCATGTATGTATAGAGTTATTGATATTTATATGCTATTTGGAGAATAATAACATAATAATAACATATATATATATATATATATATATATATATATATATATATATATATATATATATATATATATATATATATATATATATATTAATAAGATCTCGAGTTACCAGGTAAGTTATTGTTCACAAGTTTAAGCAAAAGGGATAAACTGTGGAAATAACATTGTATCATGGAATGTACATATACCATGGAACATATTAAGAATGTCATTTACTCAATGCCAATTTTATGTTGAAAAATACTGACTGAGCTAATAAAATCTGGCATTGAGGAAATAAGGTAAAAAAGAGTCAGAAAGTGATGCATGAGAGTAAAAGGAAAAAAGCCAAGAAATATATGAGAGTGGGATCGTGAGTGAGTGAGAAACATGGGAAGGAAAATAGAAACATAAATTACAAGAGAGTGACAAGCAAACATAGATAAAGTGAGAAATACAAATCGTAAGAGCGAGATGAAGTTAGTGTGTGTGAGAGAGAATGATAAAAAGAAAAACTGAGAGATAGAGAAAGAAACATTTTCAGAAGGAGAGGTAGAAAGAAAAATATAAGGAAGGAAGAAAGAAAAAAATGTTGATTAAGTAAAAAAGCAGTAAAAGCGACAAAAAAAATGAAAAGGGGAGACATAATATAATTACAAGTGAGGGAGTGGGATAGAATCAAAAAGAAAAAGAAAGAAAGAATAATTTAATAGAGAGAGACGGAAAATATAAGGAGAAAGAAAAGGAAAGATGATGAAATAAAGAGAAACGGTAAGTGAAGACGGCAAAAAAAACTTAAAGAAAGAAAGAGAGGAACAAAAATTTCAAAAGAGGGAACGATAAAAGCAAAAACCAGAAGTGATAGATAGAAAGAAACAAATTATAAGAGAGAGAGAGAGAAAGAAGTGATAGATAGAAAGAAACAAATTATAAGAGAGAGAGAGAGAGAGAGAGAGAGAGAGAGAGAGAGAGAGAGATCGTAAGAAAAATAAGGAAGAAAGAAAATGGAAGATATTAAACATTGAAGTAAATACACATCGTCGCGGACTAATGGTTAGCAAGTGAGTTTCACAAACTATGCTTACTCGAGCGAATATAACAGGCCTGGCAACCATGTGACTGGTGACACGACTGGGGGCGAACATGGGGAGACTTAAATTACTACTGAATAACAATTACTGAGGACATTATTAGCAATGAACTTTTTAAATAATTTCCAGTAATTAGTTAATTAGCAAGTATATATAATATTATAAAGCAGCTTACAATTATTGACTTATTTCCATAACTGCAAATATACAAATAAAGAACAAAAATGCCATAAAATAACTAATTGCACAGAAATTACTTTATTCACCATGAGTTAGACATTTTTGATAATATTGTAAAAATAATGAGTGAATTTATCTGATATAATCAGAAACCAATTTTAGAATTTTACAAAAATCGCGTATTAACAGAGTTTGAAAATTTTAATTAAACAATAATGTTGATAATCTTTACAAAATGTATTGTGATTTTTGTTTCTGACAGTATTTGTTTCACAGACGATGACGAAATACTTATTTAGATATTACCAGAACACAGTTTCAAAAATTAAAATCAATTCACATTAATAAGAAACAAAATTAATAAACGGAATAATTTGGGGAGTTAACCAATTATATATAGGTAAAAAGAGGAAATATTGAAAATATCTGGTATCCCTGTGGTATCCAGTAGAATTTTTAAATTAACAAAATCTATTTCTTTAAAAAGATTTCATATTCTTGAAAATCAAAACTAATACTATTAAATACTTCCTCTATTGTGGGACAAGCTTTTCTTGTGATATAACCTGCTATATACAAAAGTGATATTTTAATATTTTTAGGGGCCCTTCTTTCAAGATCTGGTAAGTTATCAAATGAATGACATCCAAGTTCATCCATCAAATGCCCAATTTTTGAACAATTATGGCCTGGATCTGGAGTTTTTTTTCTTTGACATCGACATTTATTTTAAGAAGTAGTTCAGTTTTTAAAATATGAAATTTTTCAATGAAATTTTGAACTGTTATAAAATATGCACTTCAGAACTTTGTCTTAATTTTCCAAATTCATTTCCTAAATAGTCTGAAGAAAATTCATCATAACAAAATTAAACCCACTACTTAGCAAATATCTACACCACATCAATTAAGCCACTGTATGTATGGCGAGTGGTTAAACTAGAATCTCTTGTTTATTATTTCATTCTTTTTCCTCTTTTTGTCATTTCCAGAAGTTGAAAAGAAAGAAAGAAATAACAAATGTTCCTCATCTAAATCTAATATCAGCTTTTTTCAGTAGATCATTGTTCTTAGTATCTCCATATATTTCTTTGAAACAGACAATTTTCCAATGACATTAATTGTTTCTGGAGTATCCTCCGCATTTAATAATGGGTGTGTTTTAATGACAGCTACGGTTTAATTAAAAAATATTAAACAATGAAACCATTTTGTCACTCAACAGGTTTTAGGTAAACTGCTACATCACTTAGTTTCGGCATCTTAAAGAACTGAGTTTTTATATTCAAAAAGACATTTTACAATTTACAATTTTGCTCTCATCATTTTTGCATTCAGAATAAAATAATAATTCAGAAGTAGGTTCAGTAATCCAGTTATTCTGTATATTTTTTAAGAAGGTGGACATAATCAGAAAATAAGTACAAGACATTGAGATTGATGGGTCACTTTGTTGTCACATACAATTGCAATTCCTTGAGCGTTTGACTGTATCAAAAATATATAAGCTTTTTTCATATAAAATCTTTTGTCTTCCATTTAAAAATTTTACAATTATGCCTAATACTGTTTTTGCTGATCCCTCAAAATCTTCAACCAAATCAAATAAGTCCCCTCCATGATATTTTAGAGCAATCTTGGCATACACTTCATCAAATAAACAATTACACTTTTTTTATGATTTCCACAGATATCACTAAATTGTATATGTATACCAGTACTATGGCATTCAAACATGCAGTTTTCAAAAAATTTAATTAAAGACAATGTAATACCTCCACTAAAAAAAAAATCCACAGATTGGATGAAGAGCGGATTGTTTGATTTATATCATGCAATTGCCGAGACGAAATCCTGTTGATGAATATTCAGATACAATTTTTCAAAAGCGAGCATTTTCTCTTTTTCTTGAAACAGCGCCATCTCACCATTTTACACATTTCGCACAGATACAGATGTTTTATTCGTTGTTCTTGGATTTCGTTGAGGACGAGGTAATACACTTGATGGTAAATGATCAAATCCTAAGGAAGGATTTTGGGTTATACTTTCCTCTAATAACCACTGTTCTATAACCAAATGGAAAACGCCTTTCACAAAAAAAAAGTTTTGTCTTTCAGGGGTGCTGTGTCAGGGTACAGCCTTTAAACTTTCGTTCTAGCTCATTCTGATCTTGGGGAAGGTGAAATACACGAACCTTATTTTGCTCATCATAGTTACCATGATAACCTGTTACACATCACTTTTTGACCATTTTGAGAAAGCTTTTGGAGTAATGAAATTGATAAATATTAACTATTCTATTATTCTGTAAATTACATGGTGCTTCTAAAAAGTGCATGAAACTTATAAGGTCTGGATGATTTTGAATTTTGGAATTTACGTTGCAGAATATAAAATTTAAAGTTTGCATTAATGTGGGAATCTTTTATAGACTAACATGGATTAAAAAATGCCAGGATGAACGAATTTGGGATTCAGACATGGGAATTTTAGAGTTTGGAAAATTAAATTTTACATAATCTCATTTTACAGTGGGTATCAATCACCTTCTCCTTCATAAAAACGATTATCTAACAAAATTAACCAGTTTAATATTTTTACATTATATAAATTTTTAAATTGACTGTAAAAATATTAAACTTTTTTTTAACAACAATGCTAGTAAAAGTCAACATACATTATTTCAAATGTCCGTAAATAATTACTTTTAAATTTTTTTTAAGTCACTATATTTGTTGTTACGAAGAATAATATCTTAGACAAAATATTAAATAAAATTTTATTCATTTTTTTTTAAATAGGCAAATTACAGTATATTAAAAAAGGAAAAAAGTTACATTCATTTTTATTTCTTACACGAGGTATCAATAAAATTCACGGGTTAAAAAGAAAACATAAATTATTCATTAAAAATTATTTTTATGATCAAAATATTCGTTATTATGCAAAATAATAGCATAAAGAAAAAATTAAATTAATTTCTGAGATAAAATTCTTAATGCTTTTTTAAAATTTCGCTGTTTAAAATAATCATAAAAAAGTAAAAGAAAGAAAGACAATATTGACAAGTTTATATAAATTATATTTATAAATATTTTCATCGGTTAAAATATGTCCCTTGATAATGTCTAATAAAATAGTAGGAAGTGCTCGAATATATAAAAGATTTCGACATTTTACACACTTTATATCGAAAAGAAAACACTTATACGAACAAAAAGAAAAAAAAAGAAAAATGAATAAAACTTTAATCGCAGTACCATGCTAGTCGTCTTTAATGTAATTTTTATAAAAGAGGGATTTTTACACAAATATACAATCATATATATATATATATATATATATATATATATATATATATATATATATATATATATATATATATATATATATATATATGTATGTGTGTGTGTACGCAAATATATGGATACAGATCTGACAGTATAAAGAAAAATATACGGAAAAAACAAACAAAAATCCTAATATTCAATTATGCTGTTTTAATGTTAATATAATGTCAACGTCGGATATTTGAATATAGTCAACGTCGGATCTTTGAATATAGTTTAATGCTAATTATGTTTTATGAATATGTCAGGAAGATGGTCTACTAGACGGAAACGTCTGTCGTTGACATTATATTAACATTAAAACAACATAATTGCATATTAGGATTTTTGTTTGTTTTTTCCGTATATTTTTCTTCATATATATATATATATATATATATATATATATATATATATATATATATATATATATATATATATATATGTATATATATATATATATATATATATATATACACAGACTCACACACACACACATCTTCAATATATCATTTGAATTATACTATTACTAATCACCATCAATTCTGGAATTAATAATAAAAAATAAAAGCTAAAATATCCAGGTAGGGCATTAAGTTTATACATCTTTTCTTATTAGAAATATTGAGTATTCGGTTGTTTCTTTTACAAAGAAAATGCAAGATAACGGTCCAGGATCTATCTACATTAATGAAACGTCTTTCTTACCAATGGAATACGAAGAGAATGAATGTATTCACCCCCCTCCCCATCCGTCTCCATGATAGGGCTTAGGTGTAAAGGTCTAAACTAGTGTAACTATGAATTGTAGCTCATCAGAACATTTGGCATGGAAATGACGATAGAGTAGCGGTAAGCATACGACATTTTGTGTGTATGAGAGCAAATGTAAGGTTAAAAATAATTCATCACTCACAAGGCCGAATGAATGCTTTTGAAGATTGGTAAATCTGGAAAGTAAGGATTCACCATCTTAGAGAGCATAGCTCCAGCATTCACCTGGTCGGTTGAGCTGGCTTAAACAAACGAACACACCGCATGTGTAGGAGTTGTCGTATATATTCAGAATTCCAAATCCATAGATCGATATTTTCACTGGCAATTTGGATTATCAAGCAGTCCCCAGCTGCATGTATACAGACTATTAGAATAGTTTCCTTGCCAATCAATCTCCGCTGCTATTTTACCAATAGGTGGGGGAGAAGTAGTGGAAGTAGTTTCTTAAGGGTGTTAGCACTATCTCGATGATTTTACAATCAAGTAAATAGACGATGCATGATCAATTGGTTCAATTACTCTGAGCAAAATTTACAAATACAAATGCGTCGTTAACTGCAGTTTATTCTCTATGCGATCTCTTTTTTTATTGTTTTGAAAGTTAAAAATATTTGCAACGACAAAAATGAAGATATCAACACCGGCAACTAGAATTGCGATTCGCGACTCAGAAAATCAGTAACATCGCTCTGAGAAGTGAATGTAATGAACTCACCTTGAATCCGATAACCATTACCCCACCGAGCATCCATCATTAGAGCATGGCAGCTGGAGTCAGGTCACTTCTGGACTGGTATAAGCAGTCAGTTATTTTCCCAGTATCTTTAACTAAGGATCGTACATACGAGTTTTCACTTGTGTTTTTCTGTGATGTCGGGAATAATGGCTCTCCTCAACCTCCTACTCCTATGTTGTCCAAATCATTTACACAAGTTTGTTAGCTAGGCTAGTGTCAAATCCTTCACATTCTTTCCGCATTATATGATGTGATATTTCAAATGTCTCTTTCTGATTCAAACTATAAGTGTATTTTTGTTCCAATTTTGACTAAAGCTTCGACGTTGCTCATATGTTCAATCTATGATATACTCATCTTTCTGTAGAATCACATTTATGTTGCCTCATGTTTTCTTCAAGTCCGTTCATCATCTGTGATGAGATTTTCCATCATTCAACTGCCATATGAAAGAATCACTACCGTACCCTTTCTTTGTTTCTAACGAAATGTTTCTGTACAATGCGCAATTCGATGTTTGGTGTCGTTTTTCATATTCTGTTAAAATATGGATTGCTATTGTTATATTTGGGCGGAACCTGTCCAGTCCTTGCTTTTCAGTCTCGATAGAATTCAAAAGCGTGTCTGAGTCCTTGTTGATGATGAATTATTCTCCACCCTCCAAACTCTTGCTCACTGGCGGAATGTAGCAAACCTCTCACTGCCCTATCGCTAATTCCATGTAAAGTGCCCGATCAAACTACATTCCTTGGCACGGATAAGACCCGCCATGTAACTTATATTATAGCAAAACATCCACTTTCTCTACGTATTCCATAAGTGAGAAGTAAATTCCACTGCTCTTATGAATACTCTAAAGAAGTTCTTTCCCCGTTCACGACAATCTTAACCTGTTCAAGTCCAGAGTTAACTGATATCTTCCTCTCCTATCCGTATAAACAACCTCTTAACGTAAATATCTACATCGAGTGCCCCCGGGCTGTGTACACGGTGAACCTTAGTGTAAAAAAAAAATCTTCTAAGGCTTCCTGGATATTTAAATACTTGTACTTGATTGGATTTAGTGTTTTCGCAACTTGGGCTGTTCCTGCTGCTGACAACCATACATTATGCATTTTGTCCTTTTTTCTCGCCTTCCTTTTGTAAGAGATACTGTAGGTAACTTTTAGTATCTGCTAACAAGATTGTCTCACTTGCATATCATATGCTGTTAAAATTATGGCCGCCAATAACGAATGCTGGGAGAACTAATTCTTTCAGGATCGAATATTTGAATAAGTCCGGTGAGAAAACCCATCCTTGTCTTAGTTCTCCGTCTGTTTTGGTGTATTTACTGAATTCTATCCGTATGCAGCCAATTTACTCCCTGTAACCTGATATCTTTCACTAGTAGATCAAGCATACCTAGCATTTCCTAGAGTTCATTGTGACATATTTTATCAAAACCATCTCTATAATCTATAAAACATGGGTTATACATCAATTGATGTGTATTGCTCTTTCTGTTATCATTCTGAGCGGAGTTGAAAAGATCAATGTTTTGGGGTAAATAAAAATCGAAGGTTTCGCATGGTAAGTCACTTGAAAAAATATGGGGATTCCACCTTCATATCCTCTTGAAAAATATGTGGCAACACCAAATTACCAGAATTCGATTCGGGGTGTTGAAGGAAAATAATTTAGGGACCAGCGGAAGTGTTGTTTTATAAGAAGGCAATTTACTGAACAACCACATATTCACATAAGCGTGTGGTATGACTGAGGGTGGCACAAATACATACACACACAAACATACATACACATTGCGAGCAAATACACACAAACACACATGATGGCACAAATACAATCCTTTTCACATTTCGAGTCATAAAAAATGCAAGAAAATCATATAACATATTTAAACAAAAAATATACATATATATCCATGTTTATACTGCACACACAAAACAAACCAATCCCAAATAAAGATAATCAATTAAAAACTGTTCCCGCCAAAATAATACTTAGAATGAACTACAACAATCAACCCCAAAACTGAACAAATAGCTTTAATTAAATTCCCAAACCAAAACAAAACTGTTAAATAAGTGATATAAACAATTTTTTACTACGCTAATAAATAAATAAATAAATAAATAAATAAATAAATAAAATAAGAAACAAAAATAAAAACAAGCAATATAATTTGACCTAAATAGATAAACAAACGACTTCCGGTGAAATAACCGGCATAACAGAATACCCACAATGCACCACTAACCCGTATATATATATAAATAGCCGAGAAAAATAACAGCACACGTGGCCTGACGATTGCATATAGCATGAAACAGAGTGTCGCCTCTAAGTGTTGACTTCTATGTTCACTTTTATATATATATATATATATATATATATATATATATATATATATATATATATATATATATATATATAAGACATTTTTATGTTTATACGTTCTGTTTTTAGATTCAAATGTTTAAGTCAATTCTCTGTTTATAAAAAACAGTATTTACAACATTTACCAGCGTGAATGTCCGAGAAATTTTCAAAGAAAATATACGTCCGATTGAGCCACAGAGGAGCGTTCGTTTAGCAAGGTCGATTTTACTGTTTTTAAACACAATTCTCCATGATTTTCTCTCATTCATTCATATCTGCTCAATGCGTATCCAAATGTAAACAAATGACGTCATATATGACGGTTCCGTATAGGATACATCTTCGATTCTTGTCAGAATTTCTCGAATATTCAGCCCGGCAATTGTTAATACTGCTTATTATGAACAGGACATTTCCTTAAATATTGAACTTGAAAAAATGTCTTAAATAATTGTCGGACTTTGTTCATTTTATTATATATATATATATATATATATATATATATATATATATATATATATATATATATATATATATATACCCAAGTATATGATTGGTGTATATGGAATGAATTCCAATAACCAACAATTACTATTCTTAAAAGAGTGCTCAATACAAAGTAGAGCAGATATAATTATTTATTTTTAAAGAAAAAACAAAATTTATAACATAAATATGTTATAAAATCACTACAAAAATAGCCATTTTGTTTCAACACCTTCGGTGTCTTATCAAGTGATGACGTTGAATGTAAAATAAATGGTTTTAAAAGCTTCAAATTAATTAATATTCTACGCAAGGGGAAAAAGTTGTTACAAAGGCTAGATGGACCAATCAGAACACAAGTACAGGAAAATTCAAAAAGCTCGATAACGAAGTCATGTTAATATCTATTCAGATGTTTAGTATTAAAAAATAATTTATTCCAACGAATAATTACTAAATTATATGATAAAATTTAATATTAAAATTTAAAACTGCTAATTACAAATCAAAATTTAACATTTATTCGCTATCAAGTTTACAACTATAAAATTACTGAGGAGAAAAGAAGAAATATATATGTTATTCAATTTATTTTTTCATTGAAGTTACTTTAGCTATATTTAATATCCGGTCTTTTTACAATGTATACATTTTAATCCTCATGATGTGTAAATGGGGTCCCAAACTCACGCGTAAAACAAACGCAGTCAGATTCTAATACATAAGCACCAAGACATATACACACAAAAAAAAGGGGACAAGACAGAGAACATCTCCACCGTCTGTCATGAAAAAAAAAAAGGGGGGGGGAATGGGAACTTTTTCTGATGGCCTTATGTCCGATGATGGTAACTTGCATAATAGTCATTGACTTGGGCTTTGTCATGGAGCGATGTTTAGTGATTTTCTGAGTTGCAAATCGCAGCTCTAGTTAATGGTTTTAATATCTTCATTCCTTTCGTTGAAATATTTATAACTTTCAGAGCAATAAAAAGAAACTGCAGAGTAGAAAAAAAATGCTGTTAACAATTCTTTGCATTTTTAAATTTTGCTCGGGGGAACGGAACCAACTGATCATGCATTGTTTATTTACTTGACGGTAAAATAATCGAGGTAGCTGATTGATTTTCTGCTTTTGTAAAGGTGTTTATTAGGAGACTGGGCGAAAAGAAAGACATAAATCAATATAACAGTTTTTGTTTTTCATTTAAAAGTTGCTTTTTCCGTCGAAATTATACGTCTTTCTGTTGCTACTTCGTTGTTTCTTCGTTTGCCCAATTTACACCCAGAAAAGAATCATGACGATCATTTAAAATCTATAGTTTGCTATTAATTGACTGTCCTTTGCGTGCGTCACAATTTGGTCTTCTTTGTTTCAAGGGCTCGAGAAATGTAAAAATGGTTTTGTGTTCGTATTCCTTTCCTAGAAAGGAATCGAACAATACTTTTTTCTTACAAAATGGCGAATTGAAATTCCAGTATTCGCTAAAATGACACATAACTTAGAAGACGTTTATTATTCTTTCTTTGTAAGACAAACAAAAAAAACCTCTTCATCGTCAGTGCTTCATCTTTCATGTGCAGTTTTCTTTAGGACGTGAACAATAAGCGTTCTTCATAACTTTCCATTGTTCGCACAATCATCCTCATCTTTATTGCCATATTTACATTTCGGCTGTTGTACGCTCCGATCTTGGAATGTCGAAATGAACACTTTATTTCGCTCACTGGGGTAGACTGTTCTAGTGCTATGTTTAATGGATGTCATTTATCAGTTATCTCCCGTTAATTCCCCTCTCCAAGTTCTCCACCGCCTTAACCAGGTATTGAACTCACACACTTTGGGTAATGTCACTGGATCCAACTAACACATTTATCCCCTGTGCAATGTGTCTTTGAAGGCATCTGTTTATGAATTTCTGGGATTTATAAACTTAATGTCTTCAGCAACCATTCACATCTCAGAAATATAGACAGGTACTTTCTTTAATTTGTCGCACAACGTTACATTTCACCTTTGCCATTCCTTTTTGGCTGTGTTCCTCGATTCAAACTTGTAGATTACATCTTGCTTCTCTTTGCTTTCAATATGTCCTCTGAGTGTGATATTCCTCAAGTCGTATTTCGAGTTGTTGAAGTTCTAACTCCCTTCATTTGGCTCTAACTGCAAATGTTCTTTATGTTACAGATTTATATAAAAAAATATTCTCAGCGCTTACAATTTCCCTCCATGATATTCTAAACATCCTTCTGTAAAGCTAGAAGAAATTCGCTAGCATAACTGCCATATAAGAGAATTGGTGTTATATTACTTGTTCGGCACTCTTTCACGGCCAGTACCCACTGAATCGAGAAAGAGCTATCGATCTGTCAATCCTACCGGTGTCCGGATCGGGTTGGTATTCCCGTGTTAAGTCAAATTAAGCCGAAGGCTCCACTCCTGGTGGTGCCCTTCGGTCAATTCTTTTAATTTTCAGCTTTGCAACCATACTCCCCCCGGAACTGATCTCTGGTTTGCCGTAGGCTACCCGCTGGGTCATGGATGCTAACACCAGTCGGCATCGTTTACGGTTGGAACTACGACGGTATCTGGTCGTATTCCAACCCCCGAATTTCACTCTAGATCGACAAAAAGTGCTTGCCAAACGCTATAGCTGCAGTTCATCTTTCTACGATCCAAGAATTCCACCTCTAACGTTGCAATACGAGTGGCCCCGACCGTTACCTTCGATCATTTCCTCGCCGTAGACGGAGACCGACAGACGTAGACGAGGCCGTTTTCCATCATTCCGTACTTCCCTGTCTTTTTTCTACTAAAATTCACCCAATACTAGAGACATTCAAGACAGTGCTACTGTTAAAATTGTGATGATTAATGAGTTGTGATATGAATGATGTAGTAAAAAGTGAAGATTGTGGGGATAGGAAGGAGAAATAACGATTGGCCCATGAAGAGTGAAATGAATGATAGTAAGCACCCACGCAGGCGCCTGTTCGACAAATACTTTGGAAAAAGCAAGTTGAATGGAAATTTCTCGTTTGTAATGTGGGATAAAGTATGATTCCACCCCGTGGAATAGCATGGCGTGTCCTATCTGTAAATGCCTGAACTGATCGAAATAAAGAATATAGATCATCTGAAGATATACGTGACTTACGGCCAAATCATTTTGAAACACCGGTTCACTTAGGATCACTAATGTTAAGCAACGTCGTACCTAGTCAGTACGTAGAATACCGGAATTTCAGGAGCTGTAAGTTTGGTTGTGCGCGTGGTGCCCGGAAAGCCGAGTTCCAATTCTGGTTGAGTTCTTTATTCACTACTGCGCAAAAACTCTTAGAATTCACCAATTCTCCCCAACATATAGGTTAATTATTAAGACTTGTATTGCAAAAATATTATCTGTAAACAATTCTTATTATCAAAAAGTGTTTTCTGTCTTTGAATGACCTACAATAGTTTGATAAGTAGGAAAAAGTGAATGAATCAATAACTGACGTTATTTCTTTTGTATAATTATAGCATCTAGAATTTTCGAGATTTCTTTGCAGTATGTCATATAATATTTTGGCATTATCTACAAAAGTTGTCATCTTTTGGTAATTGTGATTTCGCTGATTGTGAGGGGGATGATCGAGTTTTGACAAAGCGCAGGTCAACTAAGTGAGAAAGTGTGATTCAAATGTGGCTAATGCAACACTTTTTTATGTTAGTATTGGAGATAAAATTCCACGAATGATGTAAACATTCGAGAACAGGATTATTTTTTTTATATGGTTGGCGTTTTAAGTCCTGTTTCAATTCCCATTCATTATATTCAGTTACACGCAAATGCAATTGGGAAAGGTATGTATCCTCCTCTTCTCCCCCATTTAAGGATCAATTAGTAAGAATCGTATCAGTATTATGTTCAAAAGAATTCTTATAATCTAAAAATATTTTCTGGATTTAAGTAACATGCAATGGTTCGGTTTGGTTTGTTTTACGGCATATCTACCTCAATGGGTTATTTAATGCCGACAAGAATTTTATTGCTGGTAATATGTTTTGCAAATATGTATTGTTCGCAATATTTTTTCATTCAAAAATGTATTGCGGGTAATAATTTTCCCTTAAAAAATTATTTCTGCTATTAAAACCTATTTTTAAACTTCCAGAGTATTTTGACCCCATTTAGCACTCCAGGTTACACCTGTTACCTGTGAATCGAACAAGTGCTACCAACACTAATCAGGGTGGACCTGGGAACACCAGTAATGAAAACGTGTTTCCATGTCCCTCAAAATTAAATTTATAATGCTAGCTCTGGAAAAATAAATATGGAAATTCAGAAAAATCACTTTAAACCAAACTCAGAAAAGAAGAAAGGGGAAGGGAAAGCTTAGTGTTAGAGATAATTACGAGTTAAAAAAACCCACAAACTTGTGATTATTGTCATACAACTGATTAAATGACAAAAAGAGATTAGAGTGAAGAAACATAGCAAGAAGAGGCCGGTATGGGACTCAACACCGTCCAATTCACTTCAGCGACAACTCAACTCTAGAGCAACTCAATACTGACCTACTCATCGCAATGGCATTTCATCGCTGGCACCGAATTTATAGTTTCACGCCGGTGTTGGCTTGCATTTGCATATGTCTTAGATCGGCTCATGTCGTAGAGATTTTGAAAGTTTAGCTGTTTGTTTCAGTGATGTATTAGTTACAACAACCTATTTTGATGATTGGTGTTTATTTCCTAAGATCGGACAAATAAACATGCTGAAGCAGCACACAGAAGGAGCAACCCCTCCCCCAATATAGAGATTCATTACGGGGTAGCAAGACATACAAAGAAATTGACATGGATGGTCTTCCTTTGAAATGAAGAAGTATACGAAGGCAGATAAAAGAATTTTGCAGACCTTTTTTTTTTTTACAAAGATTTTTCAGCTGAATATTTGAGGGGAACTGTATAAAATTTTCAAACAAAAATTAAATGAAAAATAAAGTCATGTATTATAAAAGGATCATTAATAAATTATTTATATTTGGTTTTAAAGAGTCGGCGAAAAATGTTCATAGTTTTTATGTTGTGCTATCCATGCGCAGAGTAGGCTAGTAGTGAGTTGTCCTGGAAGTGGGTTGTTATGAATATGAATCAGCGATATTGAGTCGGCTATGTTGAGTCGGGAGTGTTGAGTCAGCGGTGCTGAGTTGGCAGTAATGAATTATCGTGCATCCGAATGGACGATAACAGTTGCCACAAGAGTTTGCTTGATGGATAACAAAACGAGTAGAAAATATACTAACACAAGTCCAGACAGAAGAATGGGCCTTGCATGATTTGTTGTTAAGACCTTTCAGATAATCGCAAATTATTAATCGATATAGAAAGTTTTAGAAAAAGGCAAATTCCCGCAACGAATGAGCAAAAGATTACGCTACTGAAATTGAAGATTTTCTTTCGAGACTTTATTGAATTTTTCAAGGAGATTAAAGATGCCGGTGTTAGACAACAGCAATAGACATTTGACAGTGTAGATCATATCACAAATACAGCTCGGTCTCGCATTGTCCGCTGACCTGAGATAGAACGAATACATTGAATCAATAGCTTCGTCCACCGCAAGGAAAGTTGGCTCCCTATGCCCCGCCAGGAAATTTTTCTCGCCGAAGTCGATCCTTTAAATCTAGAAATAAACCATTCGCTCTTGCATAGAGTATTGCTGCCATATATGGTCTGGAGCCCCTTCTAATTGTCTCAAGGTCCTTGACAAAATCCAAAGACGGATATGCAATGTAATTGGCCCTGATCTAGCATCTAGTCTGTTACCTCCCTCTGTCTTTTTTATAAATATTTTCACGGTAACTGCTCCGATGAGCTGCTTTCTCTGGTTCCCAGACTTCATGAATTTAAACGCTCAACTAGGTTGGCATCTTGCTCTCACCCTATCACTGTCGAAATTGTTAAATATAGCCGTCTCTTCTACTCCAATAGCTTCATGTCTCGCACATATCGCCTGTGGAACTCCCTCCCCATTTCTTGTTTCCCTGATAGCTATAATCTCCAACTATTCAAATGTAACGTCAATCGACGTCTCCAGATGCCATGATCTATCTCCTAACCGTCTCTTCATCCTTTCCTCTATCAATCCTCTTTGTTCTCGCTCCAACTCTGTAACCTTTTGCGTGCTAGTGGCTTCCATCCTTGCTTGGGGTTGAAAGATTAAAAAAAAATCACGAAGAATCTTATCCTCTAACACTTAGTAACCTCTCAGTGGGTTTATTGCCTTCCTTGGGGTGAAATATTTTTTCAAAATATGCTAAATAATGAAATAATTGATCAATTCTGTTATGATAAACGGAGAAGTAATGTATACCAGGCTCAGAATCGAAGAGGTAAGTTCGAATTCAGGTCGAGTTTATTACATTTCACTTACGTGCTTATACACTTTGGAAAACTATGAGTATATCAGTTTACGTACGTCCTAGCTATAATTAAATAGCAGGGTAGACTGTATCCCATTAGCCTTGGTTCATGACAAGACTACGTAAAGGAAAACAGAAACCATGTTAGAGAGTGTTGAGCATCGTCAGATGATCTTGCTGTCGAAAAAAAACATACTGTTACTGTGGCTGCAGCACA
The DNA here is from genome assembly GCA_963932145.1 of Acanthosepion lycidas. Lineage (NCBI taxonomy): Eukaryota > Metazoa > Mollusca > Cephalopoda > Sepiida > Sepiidae > Acanthosepion > Acanthosepion lycidas. Next base: position 126,070,452 of record OZ010583.1, read on the forward strand.
AGTGGTGCCTCTTTTACCCTAAAGGGGTTACAGGATTCATGACTGTTTCATGGAGTCTTTTCATTTTTAAGAAATATTTGAATTTCGCGAGAGCCATGGTTTAGAAAATAGGGGAAAAAGCTTATTTTATTTTGATTTTTAAAAGTTTACGTATTTTAATAGCAAACTAATAACCTGTTATTTACACACCGCGTTGTTGAACTGTGTTTTAACACATCAACGTGAAGATTGCAAAAACAGTTACAAAACAGGAATTCTTTTAAAATGAATTAAAATATTAGAGAAAAATTGACCTCCGCGAGAAGAAAAAGACGCAGAAGAAGGGATAATTTGTTCAAAGACATGTAGATGTCTGGAATGCAATTGTGTATTATGAGTGTACCTCCCACATTCTATATGATCAGAGCTTAGCAGATTATCTATCCTCTAATCTAGCTTTAACAGTTCTGTGTGGGTAGGAGAAAGGCTTGTTGAATATATTAAAAACAAATTAACGCTCTGTCATCACCGAATAGAACATATTTTCTTCATATTGAAAGCTTTTTTCATTAGGACGCTCAAGTTTATCTCTGATCTCAAGTTTAATTCGTATATATGTTCCATCATTAACGATGTTTAGCAAAAAAAAAAAAAGGACAACTTCATTTTGCTGCACAATAAAGAACCTGACTTCAACTACGATTCTTATCATTACAAGATCCAAATCGCAACAAAAGTGCATTGCTCCATATCTGGGATGGAACTGTCCAATCCTCACATTCTAGCCTTGATAGAGTTCAAAGCTGTTGACAGTGACTTGTAGGTGATGAAATTTCTTCCATTCTACAACTTCCTTCCAATAGATCGAAGGTCTCCAGTCTATCCTAAACCCAATACCGCATAAGTAATAACAACAGCACCATTAAGTGAAAAAACACAGACTTATAAAAAGATATCAAATTAATCCAAATGGCAAATAAATATAGCAAAATTGAAAAATAGAAACAGAGAAGACAACAGGTCCTGAAGAGTGAACATGTTACATTGATGTACTAACTAAACTATGTAGTAGGTATGACATAACCAACACCACTCATCTAAGTGATTAACTTCTCCAAAATAATTTAGTCTCTCTCATCCTCTCTCTTTCTCTCTCTCTCTCTCTCTCTATATATATATATATATATATATATATATATATATAAAACTCAAATATACTTAAACATGAAAACAATAAATAAAAATTAAAAATTCTTGAAGCTATATACATAAAACACCTAATCTGAACAAAATAAACTACGAAATCTCTACAAAAATCCTTAAATGCCTATAATTGATAACAAAAGCCATTGGTTTATACCAACGGCTTCACATACTTAATACTTCTCGTTTTCAATCTCGCGTGGTCATATGCGACGTCACGAAATGGGATGCGATTTTCGCTTACGCGTCTCGTATACACGAGTTTGTCGTTGCTTTGAAAATTTTCACGCAACAGAAACAGACTATCATTATTGTTTCGTCCGTGTATTGTTTGATATATTGAAATAAAATTGTCATCTTTGATAATGGCTTATGTAAGCGGAAAGCTTAGATTGGATTTAAAGATGTATCAATATGGTGATTTCCTCTCGTCTTTCAATGATAATGTTATTAAGTTTATCAGACAATATGAAAGGATCTTACTTAAAATAAATAGACAAAACTTGTCTATATTATTTAATGAAACATGCATCAATATATATATATATATATATATATATATATATATATATATATATATATATATATATATATATATATATATATGATGTGTCAAAAATACTTTTACAAACATTGGGGCTGGGTTATTCACACCAAAGCAAGGAAAATGTCCATATAAACATATGTCCAAAAGGCAATCATTTTCTTCTTTGTGGTCAGGCGTACGAGCGTATCTCGTTGCCCCGACTGGCCAAACTTCAGTGAAGATAGACCATTTCTAGTACAAAGAGTCGAATCATCCTCACTGACTCCGTATTCCATTATTAAGCAGATTTCCTCCAGATATTTTCTTCGCGAAAAGAGCTGCTTTGTTAAACTGACTCCCGACTGGAAACTTCCTCGATCTCTATAATCTTAACTTCTTCATGTCTAGGTTCAACAGTTATCCTATCTATCTGAATAATCTGAATTTACTTCCTCCTCTTACGCGTATACAACAAGCTTATTCAGTAACGATTTCCCTTGTATTACTATTCTCCTTTGTATTTTTATTTTATTATTTATTTATTTTTTAATAACATCTCAGTGGAAGACTGGTTCCACTCTAAAAAGACGTTTGTGCAAAGAGCCGCTTACAGGAAAAAGTTTATTACAATGACGATCTACTGACTGTTCACTGTTCATTGGTTTCACTGTACTTACCTTAAAACTGAATTAATTCAGCAATGATCTGAGATAATTTCGAAATGTCTTTTAGAATTGTTGCCTGTTGTCCTGGGCTGATGTAATTCTATTATTCCACGAACCGTTCAAACTATTAGGTTCGTAATCCTGATCATAACATTTCGACAACTTTTACAATGAGGAGGGGGGACATATAGTAGGAAACGTATACTACTGGAAAGTAAGTCAAGCGACGGAAGCTGTATATGAAATGGCAAAAAGATGACATGAATAATGCAGAGTTGAAAAGCAGATTGAAGTTATGGACAAAGGAATACTCTTAGAAAGTCTCTGATACGTAACGAAATGATATGTGCTGTTCACAAACACACACACACACAAAACATCTATATCTATATGTATATCTATATCAGATGAATGAAAATTACAAACATGAAACTTGACTTGAGAACATTATTTTATAAAAATGCACAACCACAGTAGACAAAAGCAAAAATATTAGACTAATTATTTATCACAAAATTTAAAGCCGCCAACCTTATAGTTAAAAATAATAATTTACCTCTTAGAACAAAATTAAATAGGCCAAATATTATTTACGAATTTAAATGTCCATTAAGTAATTGTATTCCTGATCAATCAAAATTCGTAAAGAATTATATAGGCCACACTACAATATGTTTGACAAGAAGACGCACACTACATCTTTCTGACCATAGCTCAATTAGGTCTCATTTAAATACTCATGGAGACCCACTGGACCCCATTGGTAACATATTTGTTGATAAAACAAATATAATAGCATCGAATCCATGTTTAAAGAAGGATAAAAACAATGGAATCCTTAATAATAAAAAAACAAAAAAACAACAGTCAATAATATCAACTATGAACATAGACACAATAATTTGACCGTGTTAACAGTTAATATATTTCAACCATGAAAATGATTAAATGTATAGCCAAAAGCGCTATTAAAAGAAACAGCATTTCGGTAGTTTTTATATAATTTATCTACTGCAAAAAATAAATTAAAAGATCACCTGAGAAATTAAACGAAAAACTTAATCAAAGCACCTTGTCTGTCATATTTAATGAAACTAGCATAAAAGAGGAATTGCTACCTAAATAATCAATATATATATATATATATATATATATATATATATATATATATATATATATTGGCTCCTGAAAAATTAATTTCAGTTGAGCTCTCTGGGGAAGAGGTGTGGGTTTGTAAACATTGACTATTATAGCTGATATAGGGAGACTCTTCGGAATAGGAATTAAGATTTAAGAAAAGCCATCCTTTGTACAAAACCGGCGAACAAAAAAATAACATTTCTGGACATTAACAGGCTCCAGATATTTGAAATTTTGTATTCATATGTATTAACCAACCAGCGTCGTCTTACGAGACGCGCGGTATGGTATTCTTTGAATTGACAGACGGTAAAATATCTTAGAATGAAACTTTGGAAGATCAACTCCAGAATAATAAAAAAAAAAAAACAATATTTTTCTTCCTTAATATTTAAGTAATATTAAAAACTTTGGGAAAATAGATATTAGCCAACAAGGTTGAGATTAATAAATCTAAATTTTAGATTCATCCGGAACCTATTATTTTCTTGTAAATATGTTCAACTTTTGTTTGCTATCTAGTCTTTCATTGAACCTTTGACAAGTGTGTTCGATTGTTTATTGCACAAACGAAACTGAAATTCTCACATCTTTAGCATATTTATGCGAGTATAGAATTTTGCTAAACTAATGCTTAGCGCTAGCATGTTTACATGTGTCAATAGTCGTAACTAACTTCTCTGTCATTATTCAATTATTCATACACATAGTTAAATCAACGGAGACTTGTGTCATATACATGTGCACACATATCGAGCCATTTTCCTATTATGCTATACTAACGCAATTCATTCGTTTGTACTGCAAAAAGAAGATATCGAAAATATTTGTAATTCATTTCCTTCAATATTTTAGCGCATTAATCGAGGGATGCCTATATATATATATATATATATATATATATATATATATATATATATATATATATATAATACTTTATACAAGATTTTTGACAAATATGAGA
>OZ010583.1:126079928-126082428 GCA_963932145.1 Acanthosepion lycidas
GGCAATGAAAAACATATATTTATAATTATTAGGTGGCAGCGTTAATTATTACCAGGGGTGTGTGTGTGTGTGTGTTCCCCCCCATACATATATATATATATATATATATATATATATATATATATATATATTACAGGTAATATACCCGTGGTACGTAATCCAGGTGGATCTTAGTAATATCTAATATTAAAATTGATCCACATAGAGCTCAATGTATCTATTATAACAGAACATATATATTACACAGCAAAAAATACAAAATCACCTCCTGTGGGTATAGCCTATTTCAAGCGGCGCAAACTTGCGCCAGTCTTTTTTAACCCAGGTATGGTTTTAGTCATAAATAAACTCTCCTTTCGGCACTTTGAGGTTCATTTTCAACACCTAGAATCATAAGGTTAATATCGGGGTCGATTCCAACAGGCCTCTTCCCTGTTTGAGCAGACATATTTTCCACCCTCTCGTTACTAGAACACGAACATTTTATCTGGCTGAGGCGACATTTTGGGTAGGCGCGGTATCTTTCCCTCGATTTCTATCTGAACTTAATTCTAAATCCCTGATTCTGAGAACAGTACAGTCCAGAGATGAATAAGGCTGGCTTAAAAAGATTTTCTCCAAATGAAATAATTCTATATTTTTGCTGTGTAATATATATAGTTGACCCTGACGATCCGTAAAGGTAAAACCTAGGTAGGTTTACCTGGCTCTTTAGGTTCATATTTAGGTTTGCTCTACTTAGTGTATTGAGCACTTTACCGACTTACTTTTGCTTTACTCGTTTTGGAAGTTTTTTTCTTTGGACTCTGAGATTGAATTCTGGACAATTGTTTTCACCTGTATTACATGTTCTTAGTTCTTTCTTTTTTTATCCCTTATTTTCCCTTGGGCATTGGGTTGTTCAATTACAAGCCAAAATACCTACGGTTTTTCCAGACGTGTATAACTATTTATGTTATATATATATATATATATATATATATATATATATATATATATATATATATATATATATATATATACGTGTATGTGCGTGTGTGTGTCTGTGTCAGTGTCAGTGTGTGAGTGCGTACGTGTGTGTTCGTGAGAGAGAGGGGTGTTCTTTGGACAGCAAATATTAATTCATCATTTTTCCGTTTGAAGAAGAGGGCTGCTATCACGTTCCATAATCGATTATCAAATAATTTTGTTAAGTAGATAGGTATGTTATTTTCTTTAGATCTACGTAATTTCCGTTTGAGAGAACCGATTGTAAGGATGAGTGTATTATCCTCGATACTAAGTATTGGGGCAGATATTTAAAAAAATTGAATTCCAGATATATACGTCAATTTTCAACCCGAAACGCAATGGATTGACAAAGATGAATCTCCATAACCGACCCCGAAATCAGAACCCCATGAAAGGTAATAACGTACGTGTGTTAGGATCGTCGGAGTATTATTCATTTAGAATTCATAAAATACAATGAAACACTAAATGAACTTTTCCCCATCCAGAAGGTGCAACATGTCTATGCATTTAGTCAAAAAAGCGCACTTTACTTGTCAGTAGAAAAAATGTTCTCGTCTTTGACGACATAAAGCGACATACAGAATGAATAGCCCAGGAATAAATTTCGAAACTCAGATCGTCTGTTCTGCCATAACATCCAAATTCCAATTTTTCGATCGCTGTGAAACGCTTTTTATTAGGAAAACTTTCTCTGAGGCCAAACCATATTCAAGAGTTTATCAAAACGTCTACAAACCAAACGCTACCTCATTGTCCTCGAAAATGTCTCAAATTACTGCTTGATAAGTAGCAATAGGTCATTGCAAACAATAGTGAATATAGAATTGATATTATTTACATTATTTTATGAAGAATAATATTGGTATGCAAAATCGGAAGTTACGAATTAAGAGAGATATGTAGGTAGCACAACTGATATAAAAATGTAAGCATCAGACAACGTTCAATTTTTGATCAGACAATGCAATTGTCTATCTACTGAATATTAACTGGTCTTCATAATAATATTTTGAGTCCGATGAAAAAATCATTTAAACAAATATTTTATTGTCAGTTTGTCAAAGGCTCATCAAACTCGAGTTGTAGTGAGGTTGAATTTGTGTTGCCTCCTTAACATTAATGTTCAAACTTTCTAAGAAATTATATAAGCTAGTATTAATATTCCGAAGCTGTCCATAGTTAATCAGCGAACGCAACTGATATAAAATGTCGTCTAATGAAAGTAGACAAGATTTTAGTTGTGAGGTTGAATATGTGTGTATTCCTATTTTTCGAGTTTGTTGGAATAAGCCATTAAGCTACTACTTGTATTACTAAGATATCTGCAGTTGACCAGTGATCTTTAAACCCGACTTTAAACTAAAATGTCCGCAAATGAATGTGTCAAATTTTTTGGCAGTGAGATTGAATTTGCGTGAACTTCTTAAATTTGATAGGATTCTATACTCGTTGAAATAGCATTTCAATCTATTATTTATACTTGTAA